>CM021107.1:488864953-488952203 GCA_007115665.2 Sequoiadendron giganteum
TGGTAAGCTCCATCAAAGGTCTTGGAGGAAAAGTTAAAGAACCAAAAGTGGTAAAGAAAATTCTTAGAACCCTTACTAAAGATTATAGTGATAAAGTTGCTGCTATTGAGGAATCTCATAAAAATATATTAGTATTCTAGAGATTGATTGTATGGCTCTTTAACTTCATTTTAAATTAGAGATTTTAGTACTAACAATGGTGCAAAAGCTGAGACTATTTTTAGGGCTGCAAAAATAGTGGATTGAAGAACCAGATCAGGAAGATATTGATGATGTGGAGGCTAAATTTTTGAGAAGCATGAGAAGAGGTACTAGTAAGTACAAAGGTAAATTACCTTTCAAATGTTTTAGTTTTGGAAAGATGGGTCACTACGCTTCAAGATGTCCAAACAAAGTTGTGAATGAAAAAAAGAAGGAGAACAAAGGTAAGATGATTACAAAAATATATTATGTTAGAAAGGAGGCAATTATTTATGATGATGAATCTTATTATGGAGATGATGATGATGAATTCTTGTTCATGGCTTTAAAATATGAATTTATTTTTGCTAATTCTAAAAGATGTGAAGGAATTCCCTCTAGAGAGAAAGGATAAAACTAAAGGTACTTTGGTATCTTCTTTTCATGCTAGAAAAGATAAGAACTATTGGATCATCAAAAGTGGTTGCTCAAATCATATGACTAGAGCCAAGAGTAATTTTGTTAAACTTGAAAATTATGATGGACTTGTTAGACTTGGAGATGATTTAGGTGCTAAGTTATGTGGAATAGGTTGAATCAGTTTTGATGACAAGAATAATACTAAAGATGTTTACTATGTTAAAGGTTTAAGGAATAACCTCTTGAGTGTTGGAAAAACTATAGAAATGATACAATCTTATGTTTTAGGATGATGGATGTGAGATCAAAAAAGGGTCTAAAATTGTGATTTATTCTGGAATAAGGACAAATAGTAATGTTTATTAGCTTAAGGGTTCTAATGGTCATTGTTTTATGACTTGGATTGATGAAATTTGGTTATGGAAAAGGAGGATGTGTCACATTAATTTTGATAATTTTGTAAGAATCAGTTCAGTTCAAGCAATGAGAGATTTTCCAAAGATTACAAATCCTATCAATGTTGTCTACAAGGAGTGTCAGATTGGAAAGAAAACAAGAAGAAGTTTCAAAGGAAAAGAACATTATTCTATCAAATTACTAGAATTGGTATATACAAATATTTTTGGTCCTACAAGAATAAGATGTCTTCAAGGTGACAGGTATTTCATGCATTTTTTTATGATTATTCAACAATGACATGGCTTACTTTTCTTAAAGAAAAATATGAAGCCCTAGATAGATTTAGGGCATTTAAAGTTATGGTTGAGAATGAAATGGAGATGATAAAATTTTTGAGGTTTGAAAAAGGTGGAGAATTCACCTCCAATTAATTTAACATGTTTTGTGAGAATCATGGCATAAAGAGGCACTTGTTTGCCCATAGGACTCCTCAACAAAATGGAGTAATTGAAAGAAAAAATAAAACTTTTCAAGAAGCTATAAGGACTGTGATGAAAGAAGAAAACCTACCGGAAGTATACTGGAGAGAAGCAATTCATACTATTTTTTACATAATAGATTTCAAGAAAAATCAAACAACACAAAGACTCCCTATGAGTTGTGGTATGGAAGGATACCTACTATTAAATACTTTAGAGTGTTTGGAAGCAAATGTTATATCAGAAGAGATGAAGAAAATTTGGGAAAGTTTGATGCAATTTCTGATGAAGGAATCTTCCTTGGATATTCTACTAAAAGAAAAGCCCACTAGTGCTACAATAAAAGATTGAGAAATATCGTTGAAAGTGCAAGTGTCAAGGTTGATGAGGATTTTTAGAACTTAGTGGTTATAGATGGATATGAATCAGTTGAACCTAATTGCAAAGAAAAAGAGAATCCTATGGAAAAGGAAGTATAGATTGAAGAGGAAGAAGCTCCAAAAAAGACCCCTAGAACCCCTAAGTATGTGCAGAGGAATCATTCTAAAGAACATATCATTGGAGAAAAAAGAAAAGGTGTATTAACAAGAAGGAAAATTCTTGAAGAAGAGGTAAATTTGTGTTTAATTTCTGAAGTAGAACCTAAAATAGTGATCGAGGCATGCAAAGATGAACATTGGATGAAGGCTATGGAAGAAGAACTACTGCAGATTGAGAAAAAATAGGCTTGGGAACTTGTCCCAAGATCTGCAAATAAAAACATAATTGGATCTAAGTTGTTCAGAAACAAACTCAATGAGAATGGAGAAGTGGTAAGAAACAAGGCAAGGCTTTTGTGTAAGGGCTATTCACAAGTTGAAGGAATAAATTTTGAAGAGACATTTGGTTGGGTGGCAAGAATGGAAGCTATCATAATGTTTTTGGCTTTTACAACACATAAGGATTTTAAAGTTTATCAAATGGATGTGAATTCTTCTTTCTTGAATGGAGAATTGGAAGAAGTATACATGGAACAAACAAAATAATTTTAGTTATTAGATAAACCTAATTTGGTATGCAGGTTGAAGAAGGCATTGTATGGATTGAAGAAAGCTCCCAGATCTTGGTATGCAAGGTTGGATACGTATTTTATTCAAGTGTTAAATAAGGTACCACTGATAGTAATCATTACTTTAACGTTGAAAAAGATCAAACATTTATTATAGTTGTGTATGTTGATGACATAATTTTTGGAGACATTAAATCTATGTGCAAGAGTTTGCAGAAGAGATGTAGAAAGAGTTTGAGATGTCTATGTTTAGGGAGATGAATTTATTCCTTGGGGTAAAAATTAATCAAACAAAGGTATATTCATTTCACAATCAAAGTATGTAAAATATATGTTGAACAAGTTTGGAATGGAAGACTCCAAAACGGTATGTACTCCTATGGTTATTTGTTGCAATTTGAGAAAGAGTGATGAATCCCCTAAGGTTGATTAGAGCAAGTACAAATCAATGATTGGTGTATTGCTATATCTAACTACTACTAGACCAGATATCATGCATGCAATTTGTCTTGTGGATATATTTCAATAAGATCCTAGAGAGTTACATGTTGCAGCCATGAAGAGGATATTTAGATACCTAAAGGGCACTCCAGATAATGGCTTGTGGTATCCAAAGGATACTAATATCACATTGAGTGCTTACATAGATACAGATTGGGTTGGTTGTGTGGATGATAAAAAAGTAAAAGTGGCGGTTCATTCTTTCTTGAATGTAGATTGGTATCATGGCTAAGTAAGAAACAAGATTTAGTTTCTTTATCTACTGTAGAGGTTGAGTACATTGCAACAACATCCTGTTGCACACAAGTGTTGTGGATGAGGTAAACATTAAAGGATATTAGAGTGGTATTTGATGAGCCTATTTCTATATTTTGTGACAATACGAGTGAAATAAATATTTCAAATAATCCAATGATTCATTCAAGGACAAAATATATTTCAATCAGATATCACTTTCTAAGAGATAAGGTTGTGGAGAATGAAGTGAAGCTTGAATATGTTCCTACAAAGGATCAGATTGTTGATATATTCACTAACGATCTTCCTAAGGATACTTTTGAGTATCTCTGGGAGAAGTTGGGGGTTATTTCCCCTCCTTTTTTGAACTATATGCATAAGGATATGCATTAGTCCAGTGGATCTCAAGATTCATTCCTTTTTTGAACTGATGTTTGGTGGCTACCTCTTAGTGGGTGTAGGTAGTGTCATTACTAATTGTTGTAGTTAGAAGTGGTATAGTTTGGTGTGTGATCCTAAGCGGTAGTATTCAAAGTAGTAAAGGAAAGGTGGTGTAGAGAAGTAGTGAGCAGGTTGTTTGATGCCAAAGGAAAATAATAAAATAGTATAACAAACATTATGTCCTTTTCCATTAATTTCAAAGGGGGAGAGAGAATCATGTGAAAAAATCATGAACATAGGGGGAGAGAGAAACATGTGAAAAATAATAATTAATGAGGGGGGGAGAAATTCATTCAAGGAGAAAGAAACACGTAAAGAAGACAAGTTACAAAGGGGAAGAAAAGAGAAAAGGAAATTGGTATGTTATAGAGCTATTGTGTCTTTGATGGTTTTCCACATCATGTGTTGCCATCAATGACAAAGGGGGAGATTGTTGCAAGTATGAGAAATTGGTTTTGTCATTAATGTCAACAAGTCTGTGTTTTCATTGATTTCTATTGAGATAGTTGCAAAAGTGTGAGCAGTTGATGCTTTGATTAGTTGCATTATGTTGTCATTAGTAAAGATACTAGTGTCAAACTCTAGTGTTGCTTTGATAATATTTTTCTATGGATTTGGAAGTGATGAAGATGATGAGTATGTATCTCTAGTTCCTGGTTTCCAAATGCTTTTGAGAAAATTTGATAAAAAGAGGAAATAATGTGTTGCTATGGTGTTCTAGGTACATAGTTGTGTTTTGGTTTTTCTCATTATTTCTTCTAGGTTGAAGATTTACCTGTGTGATTTAGATATGTTGATGAGAAGTGTATCAAAGGAATTGTATTAAATATTTGGTGTGTTGGATTATGGTATGGTAGAAGTCATGTTCACTAGTGTGTGACTATGCATTGCAGACATGTTCGGGAGAAAATATTTTTCTCTATATTTCTTTATAGTTATGTTTCAGTTCTTGCAATTCTAAAGGTGTGTTGATGGAGTTGGTATTTGATCTAAGTCAAGAGGGTTTGAGGTTTGATTCTTTGAAAGATTTTTTTCAAGTAACAGTGTATGATAGAGTTGTTTGAGTGTACACATCTGTACATTCTTCAGGTGGAAGTTTTTGTGAAGGATTTTTTTGGATTTCAAGATGTTTGAGAAGTATTCTAGATCGTGTTCAAACATGGTGTGTGGTTCACAAGTCATCCCTAGGTTTGAGGAAGTGTGTACTTAAAATTTTAATGGTGTTTCCACAAGTAACGACCGACCTCGTATTTACACTACATGCGAAGGACAATTTTTTTTGTGGTAGCATGTGGTTGAGTGGTGTTATTGACTTGGGTCCCAATTAATTTTTTATGTGGTCCTCATTCACTTCTATCTGTCGTAGAAGTGTTTTGGCACCAACCTAATTTGAATTTTCACATTTGAGGTGCATAGACAACCTTGGAGAGGGTTTCAAGGTTAAAGATGGTATAAGTATGACTTGAGTTGTTGAAGGATGTGGAATGTGAAGTGCATTGTGTTAGAGTGAAAAATTGAGAAGTGTGGTGTGATCTTTCAAGTGTTAGTTTAGTGGATATAGTGAGCAGAAGGTGGTTACAATTATTCAATCATACTATGAAGGTGTTGAATTCATTGTGGTGGATTCCTTGTTGCATTGATATGATTTTCTCTATGTAACATTCCTTCTCTATCTTCTTTTCTATTTTGGTAGTGATCGTTTCTTCTTTGGGTAGTGATCCCTTCTGATAGTGCTCCCTATTGTATTTGAAATTGATATTACTTGTATTGTGAGCTAATCATCATCTTGGTTTTTCCCTTCTTGGGTTTTCTATGTAAATCTGTTCTCTTCTGTATGGTGTTAAGTTGTTTTAGTTTTTGTTATTTATTTTTTATGCCAATTTATCATAACAAAATTAAGGGTTTAATGATAGTATGCGGATTCGAATGTTAATGATGGTTTATAAGTTTTAAGGTATAATTGATTCACCCCCCTCTTAATTGTCTTGTGCATTCAACACAAGGATCCAACCTAAGGAGATGAAGTATCTGATGTTATTTATATGATTATATTTCCAAATATCTCCTAGACTAACTCTACAACTCTAAGATTATTAGAAGTTGGGGTTATTTCCCAAATAGCTAGGGTATCCAATGAGGGTATGAATCTCGATCCAAAATAAGCCTCCTCAACTTGTTCAACAGATATGAAACCATCTTCATCATGGTTCCTTATTGTATCCAAGTCAATTGCTAATTCAAGGTACCATTTTGGCAATAAGAGCACCCCACTATCTTTCACAATTATCCTACCTTCTTCAGGAGAAATTCTTGAGGCATCCTACTCCATTTCTTGGTAACTTCCTCATATTGTAAAGGATCAACTCCTTATTTTCTCTATTCAAAATTTCATTAAATTCATCCTGCTTGATCTTGATGATGAAACCTTTAAACTCCTTGGAAGTTACAAAACTATCATCATCCAAGAACTAAGTACAATCCAAGACCCTTGTTGAACACTCAAAATATTGAGAAGGGGGATGAATCAATATTCCTTTAAAACAATTAAACATAAGCCATCCAATTAACAACATAAATATAACTGCAATGATGAATGAGTACATGAAGACATCCAAAAAAGCACATGACACATGAAAAATAGTATTATTACATGGAAAACCCAAAATGGTAAAAACCATGGTGAGGGTTAGCTCACAATATATTATATCTAGATATGAGATATTACAAAAAGGCTCACTACCATGTGGACTCACTATCCAAGTGAACTCACTGCTCATAGAAGGTAAGAAAGATAGAGCGGTGGCTACACATCCTATTTGAACTGCTACAATAACATCTATCATATGGTGGATTACATTTCCAATGAAGTACTAAATAATCTTCACTCAAATCTGAATCAATATTTTGTTCTACTCACAATCTTCTCAACTCTGATTATATTCACATCAAACAAATGTAGGTGTAACACCATACATGTCATATATCTCTCATTACTCACATTCAATCTTCTCTCTATTCTTTCATTATCATCATTCATATTTTACTCACTGACATGCCAAAAATCTGAAGATGATTTCATATATATATATATATATATATCGTGTAACTTCAATTAGGTTAGCCTAATTAGAAGTAACACACAAAATTAAATATTTTGTCCTAAAAAACATTATATCCACATATTGGTCCATAATTCAAAATTCAATTCACCTTGAGATAGGTTAGGATGGAACTAATATAGACCCCACATTAGATAAAGTTACTTTTTTTTCCTTCACACAACATCAAATGTGTTAGGTCAGCCCAAAAATAGACCTAAACAAGAAATCTTTATATGTACATATAATTAACCATAAGTTTGTGACTTCAAAACTCAATATTCCTTTGAATTACCACTTAGCCTACATCTAATAGCTCATCCTCATCATCACATAACAAAATAATTATTTGTGAAGAAATGAAAAATCTCCCATACTAATACACTGTACAAGAAATGACTATAATATACGGAGTTGAACTCTGTTGTTCATATATTTCAAAATACTTCACAAAATTTCACCAAATCTTGAATGTAGATGTATTCGATGATCTCAAAATTATAATTAGAATTGCAGAGTAATATCTCCACTTACATTGGAGTGCGGACCCAAAAAATGACGCACTGAGCCACAATACTATTAGAAGAAATACTTAGCCAAATTCTTGTATCACCATGTTTTCCGAATCAACTTGTTCTATCCAAGTGTCTTCAAGAATGCTTCCAATCCATGCTAGAATGATCATAACAATGTTGAAATCAGTGACAACACTGGATCATACAATATATGCACCTCATGATCATGTTTCCAAACAACATCAACAATGAAAAAATTCCAACAATATTACCCTTACTTCCAACAATCTCCCCTTTTTTCATCGATGGAAACATGCATATCAAATTTTTTTTCAAAAACTAGTCTCTACCCCTTGCACAAATTTATTCAAAAAGTATTTATCAATTTTTCTCCCCAACTCTCAATTTTTTTTCCAAGTATCTCTCCAAAATGTTTTTCAAGTATCTGTCACCTTTGACATCAATGGAAAAGGGTGTACTAGTATTAAGAAAAAAAACTTTGTATACTCCCCCTTAGCTATATATCTAAGAAAAATTAACTGGAAGATTATTCCAACTCCCCCTCAGGGAGTTGACCAAAAGAATTTATACCATCCGCATATATGCAAAAAAAGAATCTAAAATTTAAAAAAATGCATAAGAGTGAAAATTATCAACTTCAAGATGTTGACCCTTGAAGCTTCTATAGGATGACTTGGCAAGTGGATCTACCTTCTTCTTAATGTTCCTTTGTTGTTGCAAGTATTCTATGCTATAATTCAAGTTTTAATAATATCTCCTTTCCTTCTCCCAGAGTATAGGGGTTAATATTTATCTCTAAAATGATATCTGTACTGGCAAGGGCACTTGAGATAGGTATATACTTTATTTTCAACAAGTCACTTAGCTTATTGAATTGTCTAATTGTTTCTTCCTTCTAGCTTTGCAGAGAAAATTATTCTTCATGTAAGGTTACTAGAGAATTTTAGGTCTGATTGTCTCTATCTTGTACTAGGTCATAAGTATTTGATGCATAGATTATTTGTGTCTCAATTGTATTCATAGAATCATTTATGATTTGTGTAACATCCAAGCACTTCATACAATACATAAATAGGTTTTTTGCTTCCTCTTCATATGGATGAACATCCCTCAAACTCTCTTTCACTTTTTTGTGTGTAGATGCACACTTTTCTATGATGTACAATAGCTTTTTTTTCTACAATCCATGCTTTAATTGTTGTTTCAACTTGTTCTCTTAGTTCAGAGTCATATCTGTTGATGTTCTCCATTATCTCTTGTGTTGTCTTTTTAGCTTCAATGATCTCATGCTCATGTTGAGCATCATCTACATCTTCTTTAGCTTCCTTTTCCTCATGGCTTTCTCCTTAACTCTCCTTGTGGTTTTCTTCTCTTCTGTCCTGATGGCATGGACTACTAGAGGACCACCTGTGGATCTCCTCTTCTTACCAGATTTAATACCTAATCTCCTAGAGCTATCAGAGACTTCTTCTATACTCATGTCAACTCTAGATTTCTCTATAGCTTCCCTAGAAGAGTCCTTTGAAATGATAAACTCTTTGGATTATGATTCTACCTCAACATTAATCTATTTTTTTATTTGTGACTGCTGTAATTTTTGAGAAACTTCCATTGTATATTCTCTAAATTTTCTAAATATTGGTTTGGTAGGATCCTTAGGAATATTCAACAATACTTCAGCAAAACTGGTAGCTACTTCACTTCATAACCAAACTCTAGGATCCAAATAGTTCTAGGTTCAACTGATTCCATTATGCAATAATCAATAGAAACCAAAAATGTAATGTCATTCATGTATTTTATTACTACATCTCTTGGAATTCTCTGTCGCATATTCATTCTCCTTTGAAACATTGCAAATAATATTGTAAGGGCATCACCTTGAGCATCCTAATCTCCCAAATTTCTCATGTAGTCTCTTATTTGATGAGCAACAAGATTTTCATTTTACCAAACAACCTTTCCAACTACTAGAAATTCCTTCATAAAGTAGAAAAACAAACAAATTATCAATGTACCATACCTGAATACATGCTTTTTCTTCTTGATTTCTTTTAGGTTCTCCATCAGTTGTTTCTAGAGCAACTCACAAAGATCATATTCACCATTATTCTCAATCATATCCACTATCACAAGAATTGCAGTGATAGAAACTAAATTGCCTCCATAAATCATGTGTCCAATGACCATTGTTGTATATTGAATTGTTGGATTTCTAATAGGCCAGTTGATTACAATACCTATTTACAACATTATGTCTTTGTTCTTGGTGGATTTCCAGATTGGGATTGGTCTAGTGGACCATAAAATAGTTATTTCTCTAATCACTTCATTATTAATAATGTGGGTACCATTAATCCACATGAACTGATCATGTATTCTACTTAATTCCATTCTAATACACTTCTCTTCATTGCTAAAATTTTGAAACCAGTTACACACATCTAATTTCTTCTTTGTCAAGATATTGTATTCTAGTTTCAAAGTGTAATATTCTTTGACTAACTCATCTACCTATAGACTAAATAATTGTTTGTAAGGGCACTCTTCCATATTCCCATTAATATAAGCTCTAATATCTTTAGTAGGTGGGTGCTACCACAATAATGGGTTACACTTTTTGCGACATCCTATTTTTTCTTGAAATCGCATATTTTTAGAAAATATATTGATTTGAGCCTTGAAAGGTTCCATTTAAAAGATTTTAATTGAAGAGGGTTTGATCAATCCCCCTTAGATCAAACCCCCTTGGATATAACCATGCTAGTTTTAAACCATACCTATAATGGAGTCTCCTCTACACGTATCAAAATGTTGATAAAAAACCACTTTTGGTTTACCTTTTGGGGGATCAAATGAATTCATTTAAAATTTATGTTTTTTAAGTGTGTAGTCCTTATTATAATATTCCCAAAAAGTATAATTTTAAATATATTTAATTTGATTATATATTTTTTTTATTTCTTGTGAATGTAGGTTCTTCATCGAAAATCAAGCTCTTTGTTCTGCACATATGGAAAAATAGTATATTACCAAAAAATACTCTGAAAAATATCTACGCTCTTAGTATTTATGTCCTTGATCCAACAATTTTTTTTTTGAATTTCAATGCATTCAAAAAAAATTGTGTTATATAGTAAACCTATGTCTAGATTGTAATTGGTTTGACTTCAAAACTTAATTAAGAAAAATATATTCAATAGAACACTATGAAACCAAATGAAGGAGCTAGATATCGTAGTTACAAATCTAAATTCAAAAAAAATAGAATTTTAACCTTCATAGAAAAAAGGTTATATGTTATACATTAAACATCACTCTTGAAAAATGTTGATTACTATTAAAACCTAGTTATCGAATGAGATGGAAAAATAAATGAAATTTGATTCCAATTTTTTTTTTAAATATACATTTAGAATCCACAAACAAAATGTCACAAACCACTAGTTTGCATCATCTTAAATTCCTCATGGTTTAATAGCTATAGGTGTCCGAAAGTGAATATTTAGTTAAAAAAGTTCAATTTAATGTCAAGTTTGGCCAAAAAGTGTAACACACTATTGTGGGATAACCCAAGAGGTATATGTGAAAATGCACCTAGGGGATAAACTTCTAAAACTTTGGCAAGATATCTCTTAACTTTGGGTTGTGGTCTTTGAGAAATATCCACAATTTACGGTGTCATCATTGCATTCAATTTGCCTTCTACTGATAATTCCAGAAAATTAGAATGTGAAGGGTTTGTTAAATACCTTTTTCTCTTGCTCAACAAAGTAGGGTTCTAGAATTCTACAACTTGGAGATGCTTTGGACCCTTCAAAATTTCTTCTTGCTTCTCTAGTCTTCTTTGAATAATTTCAATGAAATGAATTTTCCTTGTCATGCACACTTTTAACTCTTCGATTCGACCCATTTTAGCAATAAATTCTTCAAAAAAAAATTTGATAACCCTAAAAAATTTTATGCACAGTCAACTTTCTAAGCTTTGCAAATTGCCCCATTGGATAATTTTCTTCCTTAGAATAAAAATTTCATTCTTCATCACATATCTTCGTGTTGTATCTCAAGCACCTCTTTTTTGTCAAGGGACAAGATATTCATTAAAGCCCCCCCTAAGCCATAGCTCTAGGCTTAGTTACACGATGAAACATTTGCACCAAAGAGTGGTACAGATTCTCCCTTATCCTCAGTCTCTTCCTTCTTTCTCCATATCTTTTCCATTTCCCTCTTCACTTCATTCAGATCAATCCTCTTAACTGATTCATTTTTCTTTATTGATCATTCTTGTGTTTTTTAATTCTACAAAATTTACCAATATGTCCAAGCCTTTTGTAATTGTTGTATATGATATTCATTTGAGCATTATTTCTTTCATTCATTCTAGATCTGCATTGGTAATCCTTGTGTCCAAATCCATAGCATGTACATGAGCAACCTTTGAAATATTGAATCATTCTACCATTGTTATATGAATTCATCATTTGACTTCTACATTCACTTGCCCTATGTCCAAATTTCTTGCATATAAATCATTGACTAGTAAAGGATGAAACATTTCAATTCATTCTAATTCTACATTCCTTTTCTTTAAGTCCAAATTTATTTCAAAAATAACAAATACTATTGAAATATGACTACCTTTGAGCATTTGGTTGTCTGATAGGAGGTCTTCTAGCATTGTTTCCTTGATTCCAGACCATGCCAGTCTTCTTGTCTTCAGTCTTCTTTTCATTTTGATTTTCTTTTGAGATTTCTCATTTTTCAAGTCCCAAACCACCTTTGTCTTTAGATGATTTTTGTCATGTAATTAACTCATCAAGCATTGTAGAACTTGTCTTGAATCTACCCTCATAGCCTCTTTCCTTCTCCAAATTTGATATCAGATTTACCACTTCTTGTTCAAGCCTCATCCATTCATTAGATTTTATTTTTACCATTGCATTTAGACATTCCTCAATCTTTTTATTTTCTTCCACTTGCACCTTCAATATGATGATGTTCTCATTTGCTTGTTTTAATTTTCCATTAACTTCCTTATGCCTTTCTTTGAATTTATTGATCTATTCTCTCAGTTTTTTGATACATTCATTTGCCTCTTTAAGATTCTCCTTCAGATCTCTTTTTCCATCTTCAACTTTGTTAAGATCTTCAAGAGAAACTTTGAGTTCTTTTTCAATCATGCAGTCTTCCTCTATGTATTCAATAGAAAAAATCTCTTCCAGATGAATACGATACTTTCTATCAAACATGTGTTCAAACTTCAAGATCTTCACAAAGCGGTCAAGCTCCTTCCAAGGATCCAAGCTCTGATACCAATTGTTGAACACCTAGAATACTAAGAGGGGGGGTGAATCAGTATTACTTTAAACGAATTTAACATAGGCCATCCAATTAATATAATAAATATAACTACAACAATGAATGAGAACATGAATACATCCACAAAATCACATGTCACATGAACACCAATATTTTTATGTGGAAAATCCAAAATGGGAAAAACCATGATGAGGGTTACCTCACAATATATTATATATAAATATAAGATATTATAGAAAGTCTCACCGCTAGGTGGACTCATTATCCAAGTGAAATCACTGCTCACATACATAAGAAATATAGAAATAATGGGTGGCTACACAACCTATTTGAACCGATATAATAGAATTTAGCATATGCTAGATTATAGCTCCAATGAAGCACAAAATTATCTTCACTCAACTCTGAATCAATATTCCACTCTGCTCACAATCTACTCAACTTTGATTATATTCACATCACACACATGTAGGTGAAGCACCATACATTTCATACATCTCTCATTAATCACATGCAAACTTCTCTCTCTATCCCTTTATTTTCATCATTCACATTTTACTCATTGATACACCAAAACTCTAAAGATGATTTCATATATATATATCCATATCAAGTTTAACTTCAATTAGGTCAGCCTAATTAGAAGTAACACACAAAATTAAACATATCATTCTCAAAAAAATTATATCCACACATCATCTCATAATTCAAAATTTAATTCACCTTAAGATAGGTCAGGATGGACCTAATATAAATCCCACGATAGATAAAGTTACTTGTTTTTCCTCCACACAATATCAAATGTGTTAGGCTGGCCCAAAAATAGACTTAAACATAAAACCTTCATATGTACATACAATTCGCCACACATGACTTCAAAACTTGATCTTCCTTTGAATTCCCACTCAACCGACATATAATAGCTTATCCTCATCATCATTGAAAAATCTCCCATACTGATACACTGTACAAGGAATGACTGTAATATATAGAGTTGAACTCTGTCATTCATATATTTTATAATACTTCACAAAATGTCACCAAATCTTGAATATATATGCATCTGATGATCTCAAAACTATGGTTAGAATTGTAGAGTAATATCTCCACTTTCGGTGGAGTCTCGAACCAAAAATTGATGCACTGAACCATAATACTATTAGAGGAAATACTTAGCCAAATTCATGTATCACCATGTTTTCTGGATCAACTTGTTCTGTCCAAGTGTCTTCAAGAATGCTTCCAATCCATGCTAGAATAATCATAACAATGTTGACATAAATGCCAACATTGGAATACATAATATATTAACCTCATGCTCATGTTTCCAAACAACATCAACAATGACAAACTTCCAATAGTCTTCCCCTTACTTCCAACAACCCTAACATCATTAGTAATTAGATCTTCATCATATAATTCCACCACAAGTCTATTGTCAGGAACTTTTTCATTTCCTTGATCAACTTGGGGAGGTGGAAAGTATTATTAGACCTCTTCTTCTTATCTACTCTCTCCCATCTCCTCAAGATTTATTTAATAATCCACCAATGGTTGAACACCAACTGGTACCTAATCACTAGTTGCAGGGTGAATAGAAGAATGAGTTGGTGGTGCCTCTTCTTGAGTAGGTTTCTCAATTTCCACTTCTCTAGGCCTCTTCCCAATACGCTTCTTCTTGATGTATGAATCATCTTTAAAGAAAATGAAAATTCTCTCCATCTTTTCAATAGTATTTGTTATATTAGTATAGAAGCTCTTATAAGAAGGATTAATTACTATTCTCTTCTCTTCTGATTGGACCATTAATGCCCATTGTTGTTTTCTCTCCTTCACCTCTTCATATGTCCTGAGGTTCCTGATTACATCATCTGAGGCATGGAATTGACGGTAATACTATGATCTACCATGTTTCAACCTCATTTGGTTGATGTATCCCTTTGGATCACAATTCCTTGCAGGATCCACCTTCATTCTGTAACTTTGAATCATAGTGGAAAAAATATCTAACCCTTTCTTTGTAGTAACTATGAAGTGGGAGAATTGCATCCCAATAGGAATGAGTGGCCCCATATTTATTAATTTGAAGTGGAAATTATCATATTCCTTCAATTGCCATATTATCTCCATGAATTCTAATTTTTATGATACAAATCTTGGTAGATAATGTGGTTGAATTGGGGTACCATAAATCTTGGAAATTGTGAAATTTGCATTGAGTTACCAATCTCCCTAGTTGTGATTGATTTCTTTATCAAGATAAAACTATAGGGGCCTGAGGAATTTAATAACCTTCTCAAATATTCTTTCTTTAGGCCAAAGGCCCAGGTTATTCAAAATATCATACAATTTTTTTTCAAAGAAAAGATAGTTTGTAGAGGGAAAATTAGAATCCCAAAGGTATGACAATATCTAGACTAGCATATTTTTTCCTTCCTCATCTCAAATTCACAAATTTAGAAGCCTAATCTAGATATTAATTCAAGTGTATATAATCATATGGCATAAAAAGAGCACCATTTGAAATAGAGCCCTATTGAAATGCACATGAAAATTGAGAGGGGGGTGAATCAGTTGTAACTTTAAACTTAAAAAATCCTCATTAAAATTTACATCCGCATTCATTCATTAAACCCTTAATTATGTTATGATGAATCAACATGAAAGAAAATAACAAAAATTGAAACAACTTAACACCATATTTACATGGAAAACCCAAGAAGGGAAAAACCACGATGAGGATTAGCTCATAATATAAGTAATATTAATACCAAATACAATAGGGCTCATTGTTAGAGGGCTCATTTCCCATGGAAGAAAGATTTTGTTGTGCCTATAGCACACATGCCCATTCAGAATGGGGACCCTCTCTCTTTTCCCCTGTCGGGTCATTTTGTTGTTACCTCATTTTGCGCACCCCCATTTTGGTGTTCATAATGGTCAACATGTCTCTCAAGTATCATCTTAAGTTGACCATGTAGTGCCCCTCAAAATTTTTGGAAGTCCTGAGGCTTAACAAAAACCTTTTGCTGGTGTCCATGGAGCCTCTCAGGCCCGGACCATCAGGATTCCCCTCTTTGCTTTCCTTGTCTATTTTTCCTTTTTGGACGGCTTTCGGTTTGCACCTCCCCAATTCTCGAACCCCGGCTTCAATATTTCTATCTGGTGACTTGTATGAAAACTGACATTCCATCGCGCCCTTCAGGCCCGACCCTCCGGGTTTCCTTTTGGTCTTTGTCGTTTTGGATGGCCATTGGATTCCTACTTGGTGAGTTTTTGAACGGAATTTCCCTCACATCACTCCAGACCTCAGGCTCTAGACTTCCTGCCACTATCCTTAATTTGAATCCACCAACCTCATCGGTCACCGTACCTGCATTTATTAGGGACATTAATTGTGATTAGTGGAATAAATATTGGGTCTGACATGTCATTTTCACATGTTAGGGATTCCAGAGAAGTTCAGTGCCATCACCCCTTTCACGCCCGATCCATCCCTTCGTCATTCTTCGAGAATCCAACAACACTGTTCATTGGGTCTGTGAGGTATGTTTTATGTTCGATAGCCTACTTCATCTTTTCATGATTTAATTCTTAAACAATGGACAAGAAGGGAAGTATTTGAGTGAATATGATAGAGGGAACAACTTGCCACAAAACCCACATGCTAAAATTTCCAAGACATCCCTCCCAAGGTTAGAAAATCAAAATTAGAACCTAGTCTTCCTGTTGTTGTTCTTCCAACTGAGTGACTGCAGCCTCTAGGCCTTAGACCTTTGGCTGTTGTGGCCTTTCAAACTTTAGACTTAACGAAAATTTACCTCTAACGACCAAATGTCTCGCAAGTTTCGGCATCTGGGACTCCGCCTTTGGATTGTTGCTTAACCTTCACTGCTTCAAACAGCGTTCTCACCTTGCCCATCCAGGTCTCGGACCCCAACTTATCATTTGACATGAAAACCTTCAACAAAGCATCCACCTCCAACCAACCCTCAGGCCCCGGTCTGCAGATTTCCGTCCACAGGCTGCCGCTACCATTATGCTATTTCAATCGCCCGGCGGGTGATCGCCTTCTGACTCTTGGGTCCTGAGTACTTCCCAGTCAAAACTTAAAAATAAAAACTCTTTAAGTCCTTGCCTCCATTAGAACACACCCATTAGGCTTCTACCATTGGACTTCCATCTTGTCTTGGCTATCCTAAACAACAAATTAAAATAATCCTTCCGACCTTCGGACCCCGACATCCCAATCTCTACAAGTTTTAACACATGCAACTGTAGGGAAAAATATCTTCTCGAGTCTAGACCATCGGGTGGCGGGTCCTGTACTTTCATCCCCATTTCAATGTTTCTTATGGATATCACGCAGTGGCCTCCCAACCCTCACGAACTAGGCCCTCGAATGACTAAAATTCCTAAGGCATGGTTTCGCAGCCTTCAGTCTCCTGGGTTCCAGACTCCGGAACTCCTCATGCAGAATGTCGTTTCTCCAATGTTGTTTCAAACTGATAACACTTGATAGCCTTCCCTCGGTTTGACCCCGGATGCCTTAATTGTGACCTAAGTGACCTCCAATCTGAAAATGAACGATGACCCACGTGCTAAAACGTGATCACCATCCCCATTGACCATTCATTATCCAAATCCAAGATCAGGGGAAGTCATCTAGGTCTTCCCACTCTATTCTCCCTTTAGAACGACATTCTGATAAGGGAAGTCTAACCTCTAGGGCCCAGGTCATCCACGTTCCTTCCAGAGAACCTTTAGTGATAGATTCAGTTAAGTGTTAAGACATTTGAATGATACATTATTTGATCTAATCATTTTTTGCAGGGATTTGGTTAATCATTTATGTCACCATGCTAAGATTGTACTTAACTTCAGCCTTTATGTGTAGGATATATGGAATCAGGTGCCAAGACCTTGGGGGAAGCCAAAGACAAAGCAAAGAGAAGTGCCAAAGCTCCTTGAGGCAAGGAGGATAAAGACCAGATGAAGTACCAAATCTAGGGAGTGTCATTGCAATCCAAGGTCACAACCAAGTGGAAGGACATCACTAACATAAATATTGGGCATGTCAATATTGATGAGTTCATATAAAGGGTTAGAATAATCCCCAAAATAGATAATGCAAGACTCATCAAGAGCAGTGGAATAGCCAAGGTTGTGGGTTTCCCTTGAGTTGGTAATGGCCTACAGAGAGGCATATCAACCAGAAACAAGGACTATTATCGACAGGGATGGAAACATCTTGGCTGACATGTCACCATCAGGAATTAAAAAAACCTTCCACATTCCTATCTTCGGAAAGATGGAGCTGCCTACTATTTAGGAGTGCAAATAAATGTGGGATGAGGACCCCATAAGATGCAAGAAACTTATAAATCAGTATTGGCTAAAGGACAGATGGGGTAGCGTTACAAAGGTTCCCCAAGAACTCTTTCATAGTGACTTTTTCGAAGACTACCATGATTTGATCACCATGCTAAGCATAGTAATGGGCCTCCCTTATGCGGCATATTTTCAAGAATGGATGGTTTATTTCATCGAGCACATTCTTCACGGAAAGGACACCACGTTCTACTACGGAGGAATAATTAGTGATTGCTTTCATGATCAATTCATGAATGTAAAAAAGACATCCAAGTTCTACATGACCTCTTACCTGGTATACTCACTGGCTGATAAGAGGCATTATAACGGGTTATTTAGAATTCCAAATGAAGTTCTTGGTAGAGAACTCAGGGCTTTCGACAAGTACCCTCAGCTACAATTCAATAATTTCAAAAAGGATTATTGCAGAGTGAACGTTGCATTAATCGCTTACATCATCAGGTTGCTTAGGGGAGATTTTTAGAGAAGGTTCTCCCATAGTGCTCGAGCATTTCTAAAGAATTATTCCTTCCTGTTTGTCTAGTACCCCAAGTTCACATACATTCGCGCCCAGGGCTTCTTAGAAAGGCCAAAAAGGCTGCCCCGGTACCCTAATGATCGGATTATATTGTTGGAACTCTCTTGGCAGCTATGCAACATTCACACTATTTTGAGTAGCAAGCATCTAGCGGGGATCCCTTATCCCCTTACACTTAGACAGGGGATGTATGAGCTTTACACTTCCCAATGTGCCTACAATTTAGAGAAGGAATTGGTAGAATATCACTTCAAATTTCACATAGCTAGGCCATTAATGGACCCATACGGTCATGTAAAAAAAGCGATTGGACAAGAGTATGCCCACCTCCACAATGTTGAGGATTTCTAGGTAGATTGAAAAGATGACCTTGGAGTGTAGCTAAGGCACTATATGTGGATGACTGCATACTTTGTGAAATTGGTGAATTTTTTCCCAATGCCTGATCCACTTGAGGAAGATGAAAGCACTGTAATCAACCCCAGGTACAACACCTTTTCCAATCTACCACTGTTAATGATTGATTGGGATTAGCCAAAGGTTGATGACTTCGATATACTTACTAGGCCTATTAAGGCTTGAATGAAGGCATGGATAGATGAATTTTTTTCTCAATTAAAGTAGCAAAGGGTTGTGTTGACATTCAAGGGGCTCAAGAGTGAGCCAAGTGGTTCAAGTGGTGGGTCAAATACTACATCAATGGGAGAAACATCTAAGTCCCCTCCATGAGTTCTCTTGAAGAAGATAAAGGAGATTGAAGAGTAGCAGTCTGACCCAAGGGTGTATGCTAGGAAGGAATCGAATGGTGAACCTCCCAAGAAACACAAGCAAATGGGCAGTGCCACCGAAATGCCTATAATCCAAGAAGATTCACTCTGTGAGGAGAGGAGATGAAGGTTGTTCAGCCAAAGTCTTTGCCTATTTCATCTGCTGTTGCAACCACTATTGTTACCACCACTCCTATCCTATACACAGTAGTTGCATCCTCTCCACGTATGGTGGACATTTCCATCCATCTTGCTTCTACTTCTCCCATCCCATAGGTCATATCGGTTGATTCATCCTCCACCACTACCTCGGCCATTTCTTCATCCTCCATGTCTCCTTCCTTTTCTCTTCCCACTGCCACTACTACGACTACAATTCCTTCCCCCACCCTTTTGGAATCCTTCATAAAATACATGCAAAATGTGCCCTCTGAGCTCTCAGGAATGTTCATGAATCTAAAAGTACAGTCTATGATGGCTCAGGCCATAATTAGCACTTGAGTTCCTTCTCCTCCTATTGAGCCACCAACAATGGAAGCCACCATGCAAATTTCTGAGGAGTTGGATCACCGACAACAAGTGGAATCAACTAAGAGATTGGAAGATGAGGGATTTGATTATCATGAGCACCCAATATACAAGCATCGAGTAATCGACGAGGTTGCTTATGAGTCCTCCAGTGATGAGAGAAAAGACACAAAGATAATTGAAGAGATAGTTGATCTCGATCTCGATGCTAAGTGGGCTAGGCAGCTCAAGGAAATTGAAGACAAGGAGGCTGAAAAACAACCTATTGGTGAAGAAGAGGTTGTTGTCGTGAGGACAAAGGGTGATAAGTCTCTAATGAAAGAATGAGACCATGCACCTGGTCATGATGAAGGGGTGTTCCCTCATGAAGGGTAGGAAGGTAAGGAAGAAGATAGGTCTGAAGGAGAGACTAAAAACTATGAGAATCTTGAGATTGAGTAGCTCGAGGGGCATGGGTATGATGGAGAAAGGGATAATAAAAAAGAAGGCAACCCTAATGAGTGCTTGCCTGCCAAGTCCCCTATCAAGCACATAGTGTTCATAAAAGACTCTGATGAGGAGAAGGAGGATATGAGGACAGGGCGAGAGGCCCTCATCGAAAAGGCAATTGAATTCTGAGAAGAAGAAAAGGGGGATCAACATGAGTCACCTAGGGGAAAGTATTCAATGCCTGATTGGTTAGAGAGACAGCTAGAAAAGAGGGATCCCAATCCAAAGGACCCAAAGGCAAGGTTGGAGGCTATATTGGCTTGAGTCCAGATGGACACCAGGAAGGAGAAGAAGCCAAAAATTAGGTCAAAGGTAAGGATGGATGCCTCCAGATCCAGGGCAGTACAAATAGCTACGTCGGTGGTGGGAGAACAAGGAATAAGTTATAAAATATCCACCATCAACTTGGGAGTGGCCACTAGGGAGCAGAAGGTTAATCATCTCCAGGAATCAGTTGCCACAGTGGTGCATCTCGTTCAGCAGGATAAAGTTTTGAAGGAGGAGTTTAAGGCACAGGTGGCTGATTTGACAGCCTATATCCAACAATGGTCATTCATAGAGGAAAAACCAACCACATCCTTGGCCCCACCACACTTCTTGTCAAAAGAGCAGATTAACAAGCTAGAGAAGAGAAATAACTTGGACAAGACCACAAAAAAATGGTTCTGATAGGTCTTGGATATTGGGAATACAGGTATCAATCTTGTTGTTCGAACATCGAACAATTTCTTAGAAGTGCAATCATCTCTTGAAGGTACAAGGAGAATCTGCATTGAGTTCCTAAAGAAGTATGGGGCTGCTTACCCAAAAATCGAGGCTATCTTCAAGCTGCCAAGTGAAATTTGGGAAAAGGAATTTTCCTTCAAAGACAATGACCATTGGCTAATGGATGTGTGGAAATGAGACTTCGATCATCGGAATGAAAGGTTGATTAAAGTGTATGAAGTGCCCATTATCAAGATCAATCTAGAAAGTATAAATCCTCACTTCCAAGCGAGGATGGAAGATGGGATGTCGATCGAAATTACTTCAAATTTTATGAGATTTTCTGCCTTAGCTTTTTCCCAATCCAAGCTATTCAGAGACCACATTGCCAAGTATTAGGAGGACTAGGAGAATCTTGTTAACAATTCCAAAGAGTGGAGCTACCAAGTGCTGAGATCCGTCATCATTGAGGTCGACAAGCTCCAGTCGATGATCTTGAAATTCATGGAGTATGCAGCTTCGAAGAAGAAAGAGGGAAATATTGTTATTGATGAATAACTTTTAAAGGAATAGCTATAGCAAAGAGCAATCAGCAAAAGGACAAAAATACTATAGTGCTACTACTAGAAGACAAAATAGGGATATGGACAAAATGTATTTTAAAAATGTAATATATTGGGGGTAGGTAAAGCCCTATTTTATAGTGAATTATGGCCACACAAATGTAAATCAATCTTGGCCACATGTTTTAATTTTGGGACACTATAAATAGGGGGTCTCCTCTCATTTTCAAGGAGACTTGAGTTATTGTAAAGACATGCTACAAAAAGTGCAATATAAATACATTGATTTTGGTGCATTTCTAGATTTCTTCTCATGTTTCATGATTCTTCTCTCATATTTGGATGATTTAGTTAAATTTACTTTGTTGTTGTAGTTTCCTTTCAGTTAGCTTTGGTAAATTTACTGATGTTGTTTCTTGGTTATGGAGATTTCTGTTGTGTAGATGCCCTCCTTGTCCATACTTTTGTTTGTTTGCTGTTGGAAGATGGCTTTGTAAAGTTAGTCTGGACCTAGATTTGAAGTTGCTTTTAAATATTTATCTTCGTTCACGCATATGTATGGTGAATGAATGGTAAAATATTTGCAGTCCTTAGAAGATAGCACAAATTTCATGATACTGTGAGATTTCTGGTTAAGTGGAATTTTTTTCTAACAAAGCTATCCACGGTAGAGACCTCCACGATCACTATTCATTGCTAGTTGTAGGTCTAGGAACCATCTCTCTTCACTGCTCTTTTTCCTTTTTTTTGAGAAGTTACCTATGCTAAGGTTCATTGCACAATGTAAAGCCAAATCTCAAGTCATAAATGGAGTTCAAAATTGTTGTTTGAACCTATAGCAAATGTACAGTAACTTCCCCACCTCAGAAATTCTGTTTGCAGATCCGATTCCCCTTCCAGCTTAACTCACGTAAGTCTTCCACGTGATTTTCAAAAAAATCACAACAAACATCAACTAATTATCCTAAGCAAGTCATGACCTGACACCTGAGAGACCTTGGGGTTATTTTTAGCAACTTGTTGGATATTTACTTTCAAGAGAGGTGATGCACCTTTGTTGAGAAAGTCTACAAAAAAATCCATCAACAAAACTAGTGCTAGAAGGAGGGCCTTTTTGAGGGCTAAGCTAGATCGAATCAGGTCTTTCTCCCTTGAGAGATTTTACAGAATACTAAGGTCTACAAATAAAGGGGAGTTCCAAGAGCTAGCTTCCCCTACCTAAGCTAAGAGAGCTGAGAAAGGGGAAGCCTCCATCTCCAACACATTTGACCATCCCATTTCACTATCACCATCATCCTCCTCTTCTATCCATTCACCACCATCTTCTCCTTCATTCTTGGCAGTATTTTCTCTTGCTCACCCGCTTCAAATAGCCTTCCAGGCTACCGCTTCCCAAGGGCTAGACGTTGCCTTCTAGCCCAACGTAGTCCCATTTCTAGAAGTCATTTCATCAACTGTTTCTGCCCCTTTGCAGTCATAGGTCAATTTGGTGCAACCACCTCCACTGCCCCCTCCGATGGTATGGTTGGGAAACAATCCATCTCCTTTGGCCTTCAACCTCTATCATGACATGCCAAAGAATCCTGAGAGTTTTTGCACAAAGTTCAATCCCCGAGATTCACAAAGGTTAGCAGAGGATCATGTCAAGCTATTTGAAATTGTTTTGAAGACTATGTAGATCATACATGAGGATGTGGCTTGCTGGCTCTTTCCCTACTCCTTCGAGGAAGAGACTTTCTATTGGTACGTCAACTTACCGATAGGAACTATCAACACATGGGACCTTCTGAAGAATGCTTTTCTATAGAAGTTCAAAACTCCAATCAGCCCTATAGAGTCGTATCAACATTTTATGTCAGTTCAAAGGGAGGTCAACGAACTGATCAGCTCCTTTAATGATCAATTCCATAGAGCATATATTCGACTGTAGGACCCATACATGTTCAATGATGTTGATGTTTTAACTATCTATTATGTAGCCTTGGACAATCTCACTGCAACATTAGTGAAGAGGATGCCACCACCACCCACTAGATTGGTAGATGCATACTCGAAGGTTGTCATTACTAGCACGAACTTGGGAAAAAACATTTGTGGTCCGCTACCCTCTTTGGGGCAAGTTGCTCATCCTTCGTAGATTCAAGCGCTCACTGAAGCTTTGCAGCATCACATGCCCCTCATGAATCTAGTATCGCAACTGTCCATAGTGTCGCACCCCAGAATACCAATGAATCAAGCACCCCCAGTTCCTCACTATTTGTTGTCCCAGTAGCAACAAGTCCATTCTCATCTGCCTCAAGTACTAACATACCTCCAAGCATCTAAATTTATGCCCGCTCACCAAAATCAGCCAATGCCTCAGTCGGTGTTCCTCTAGAATGTGGCCCCGCAGCCGAACAACACAGAAAAGGATCGGATCGACAAACTCACGGAAATGATCAAGAAAATGTTTGCGGAGATGACACATTAGAGAAACTGAAACAATCAGTTGTAGGCTTCACAAAAGAGTATCCAAGCTAACCTCAATCATGATAGTTGTGATATTTGCAAGAACAAGGATAACCATGATGCCAACACATTGTTTGGGCATAAATATGATAGAAATTAGAATTCAAGACATAACTTTGATAGAAGGCCTTTCCTAAGGCAAAACTGGACATGGAACACTAGGCCCAACAATGGTGGTGTTCCCACTCCCCTCGATCAACCCAAGAACAATGACAAGACTACAAGTGGAGTCTACTTGGCCGAGGCTACTTTATCCGGCTAGTGTTGTATACACAAAACAATCCGATATTCTGAATTGGATTGTCTAAAATTCTAGACGGCTGCTAAAGTTTTTTAGGTTGAAGTCCAAAATGTTATGGAAAACTCAGGATTTCGAGACATCATTCCCTCTAAACCATATGATTCCCCTGTGTTGGTGGTCAACCAAGCTCCTTTCCTGAAGGCTGAGTCAAACATGCCAGAGCAAGAAGGCGCCAACACGACCAACAATGATAAAGTAGAAGAGGTAAGTTTTGAAAGCCCTTTGGCTCAAATTTTTGATTTAGTAGACAATGGTCCTAAGGATGAGGAAGAGCCTAGGGAAGATGAAGCTTAAATGTTTCACCAATGAACTACCCCTTACAACCTCAGGAATAGATAAGATGGCGGTCCTTTTATGACCTCCACTTTGCCTAATAATTTTAGTACCCCTCCTGACCCAAATGCTAGCAACAATCTGGAATATCCTCAGGTCTCCACATGGTACTTCAACAAAAATAGACAGTAGAACCAAAACCAAAATCACCCCACTAACTCCTCTCGAAATATTGCTTCTGATGAAGAAGTTGAACAAATGGGAGAATATATTGTGGAGGAATTTAAGAAGGTTAAGCTAAGTGTGTCCGCCCTTGAGCTACTCAAGGTCCCGACTATAAGAAATTCCTTCTTTAGAATGATAAATGGGACTCCATCGGCTAGGTTAACTCAAGAAGTGCCTTCAAAGAAGGTTTCCTTTGATGATCAACAAAATGAACCAGTTGTGCGATAAATTTCCAATAAACAAGTTGATCAACCTACAAATCAACAACCAGATATGTAGTCTAACAAAAAAACCGATCAGTCATTAACCCAAAACAAGGGTAATGAGAAGGATAAGGGCCAAGTCACCCAAGTGGATGTTTCCAAAGGATTGTTTCAAGGGAAATTCAAAACTCCTCCCTTCCTGACCACCATCCATGTGTTTGGGAAGAAGCTCCATAACTGCCTGCTAGACTCAGGAGCTTCCACTAACATCATGCCCCTAAGCGTGTGAAAGGCCTTGGGGATAGTTCCATCTCCATCACGACATAAAGTAACGTAGCTTGATAAGACAAAGATCAATATAGTTGGAAAAATTAATAGAATACTGATGCAGATTGCTGCTGATCCCAAAATTCAACAAACCATTGACATTCAAGTTGTTGATATCCCAGACACTTATGGCATAATTTAGGAAGGGATTTCACAAAGGAATTGAATGGATACACCTTGACTGAATACTCTCATTAGTGGTTGCCATGGAAAGGGATGTTGAATAAGATTCAAATTGAATGAGAGCCGCGCATGAGGTTCATGATTACGGAATACAATAATACCAATGAGGTGTTATTTGTTGAAACCGAATTGGGGAATTATTCTTCGGTGTCATATTTCGATGAACGAGAATGATCGGGAGAAGATGAAATGGGGGAGGTTCTCCTTGTTTTGTGAAGTCCACCCGCCAACCTAGTCTTTACCCCTCACAACACGGAAATGCCGATAGAGTCGGATGACGAGGAATCATGTGAGGATGATAATCTTGGATTGCTAGATGGTTTCCAAGATTTCATGGAAAAATGTGTATAGGACCAACTCAGTTTGGGAGCCAGAATGAATTTTCAAGAACTCTTGCTTCCTAGTTGGTGTAGGGTACATAATGTTGCCCATTCAGAATTTGAATTTTGTTTGTGTCAGAAAACAATTCAGCATATCGAAAGACTAATCACTCCAGAGGATAGAGCTCGGCCAACACCGCTAGAACATACATGTTCAGAACCTACACCTCCTCGAAAGGTTGCTGAAATGAGGCCACCATCAAAGTTAGAAATCAGATTTGTTGAATCTAGGGTCAAGGACTCTCCTGGGTTTTGGACGCTATGCTTTGATGAGTCCAAATCCAAGCATGGGGCCAGAGCCAGCTTCAAGCTGATCATTCCCTAAGGTAAGTCATATTTTGTTGCTCATATGCTTCAATTTATTGCACTAATAATGTAGCAGAATACAAGGCATTGGTCTTGGGGCTCCTTATGGCATTAAGAAAAGGTGTTAAAATGTTGCAAGTCTTTGGGGATTAAAAATTGGTCATAAAACAAGTAAGAAACCTCTATTCTTGTTATGATTGAAGACTCACGAATTATAGGTATAAGGTATGGGATATGATAGAAGGGTTAGATGCTTGTAAAATCCAGTTGATCCTGTACTCTCAAAATCACACCCCAAATGCCTTAGCCCAAGTGGCTAGCACCTTGCAACCATTGTCATTTTCTGGCCTTAAAAGGTTTATAGTCAAGCTCACCTCCATTCCATCCATACCAGACAATGTAGCCAATTTTTAGGTGTTTAATGATGATACACACATCATGTACTTCATTACTAGTTTTGATGTGTTTGGTGCCCAGATAATTGATGAGGTTGAACATAAGGAGGCCAAACTTGATATAGAAGGGGTCATCAATATCAAGACCAACACTATCCCAAGAGGGATGGTCCAACTCAAACACATATTTGATCTAGATCAAATTAGGGATCAAGATCAATAGGCCAAGAAAAACGCCATCAGTGGCAAGTGTGACACCTACAACCTCAAAACGATTGGGGATGCAAAGAATGTATTTATTGGAAAGGTGTGCACATCCAAGGAAAGAAAGGGTGTAGTGGATGCTTTGCAGAAGTACCATGATGTCATTGCTTGGAGTTACGAGGATCTCAAAACATATGATACATCAATTATCACACATACCATCCCTCTTAGGCCAAATGCGAGACCGTTTTGACAGCGACAGTGCCCTGCCAATGCTTTATTGGAAGCAATTATATATAAGGAAGTACAAAAATTATTGTCTGCCATGATTATCTTCCTAGTTCGGCTCTCCACCTGGGTTGCCAAATTGGTCCTAGTAAGAAAAAAGAATGGAGCGATCAAATTGTGCGTTGACTTCCACAATCTGAATAGAGCTTCAGAAAAGGATAACTATCCAGTGGTGTCATTGGATGAGGTACTACGAATAGTAAGTGGTTCTCAAATGATGTCCTTCTTGGATGGGTATTCAGGGTACAATCAAGTCATGGTGCAATATGAAGACCGACACAAAACAACATTCACCACCAAGTGGGGCACATTTTCCTATAGATGGATGCCCTTCGGGCTCATCAACACCAATGCCACCTTTCAACTCGTGATGGATATTGCATTCAAGGACCTGATCAGAAAGTGCATAATCATCTACATGGATGATTTAATAGTGTTCTCAAAAAAACAAGGTGATCATGTTGCTGATTTGTGCAAAGTTTTTCGAAGGTGCCGCAAATTTGGGGTTTCTCTCAATCTGAAGAAATGCATCTTCGGGTTAACTGAGGGAAAGTTGTTGGGGCATGTCTTATCAAAAAAATGGATCTCCATTGATCTCGAACGTATTCAAGCCATCATGAGGATTCAGCTGCTAGACAACAAGAAGGAGTTAAAATCTTTCTTTGGAAAGATCAACTTTGTCTATAAGTTTATAACAGGCTTTATTGAAATCGTCAAACCACTCAATGCTATGTTAAAGAAAGATGCCAAGATTGAGTGGAATCTTGAGGTGAAGCAAGCCTTTGGTGAAATTAAACAAGCAATTTATGAGGCATCGGTGTTAGCCATCCTGAACTATCTGAAACCTTTCTACATCTATTCATTCGCTTCATACCATTCGTGTGCCAACATCCTGATGTAGAAGGATGATGAGGGGAACAAGAATCCAATCACCTTCATGAGTAACCTTTTGAAAGATGCCAAGCTATGTTACCAAAATGTAGAAAAAAAATAATATGCCCTTGTTAGAGGAGTAAATAAGGTCAGGCATTATATCTTGCACACCAACGTGTTTGCCATAGTTCCAAACCCAGCAGTAAAGACATTGCTTATGCAGAATGAGTTGGGAGAACAAAGGGAAAAATGGATTAAATTATGTAGGAGTAAAATATGGAAATCCATCCAATGAGATTGGTGAGAGAGCAGGAACTTACCAGAACGATGGCAAAAACAGTTATTGAGGTTGAACCTGAACTCACTGTGCAACAATACTAGCTGGAGGATGTCTCTCTAGGAGAATGGTATGATGACATAGTGTATTATCTGCTGAATCATAAATGTTTTCTCTACTTGTAGGGAGTCCAAAAGCATGCACTTAGATTGAAAAGCAACAGTTACATGTTGCAAGGGGCCATATTGTACAAGAGGAATCATGAAGGTATATACCTGAGATGCCTTGGTAAGGAAGAGGCAGATCATGTCTTGAAAGAGTTTCATGACAAGTTCGGCACGGGCCATGGTTCTGGCTTATATACAACACATCAAATACTGAGGGTAGGGTATTAATTTTCTATGGTCTTCAAGAATGCCCACAGCCACATCCACAATTTCCATGTATGCCATACCACGGCAAACAGAGAGAAGAATGTTGTTGTCCCATTGTAACCAGTCTTGGAGGTAAGGCCATTCACAAAATGGGGTCTCAAATTCATTGGTCCGGTAAACCCTCCATCATTTGTGGGACATAGTTACATTCTAACCACATCTTATTATTGAACTAGATGGACAGAAGCAAGTGCATGTAGGTAATGCACAACAAAGGTAGTAACTAATTTTTTGGAAAGTTTTATTTTAAACCATTTTGGTTGTCCTTATGCATTAGTATGTGATAATGATCCCCCATTTGCATCATTAAAATTCAATCATTGGGCCTTTGACTATGGCATTGCACTCAAATTCTCCTCCAACTATTATCCCCAAGGCAATGGCCTTGCCGAATCCACCATAAAGAACCTGATTACTATGATAAAAAAATTGCTTGATAGGAATCCTAAGGACTGGCATACCCAACTCCATTTTTTCCTTTGGGTGGATCACACCCACCATAAGACTACAATTGGAGAATCCCCTTACCACCTCATTTATGGCTTATAACCTATTTTCGTGATACACTTGAAAATCCCTACCCTCCAGTTCATCAATGATTTTTACAAAGGAGGGGATCATAGAGAAGCTCGCCTAGCTGAGTTGTTACATTTAGAAGAGGTACAAGACCATGCAATAGAAAACTTTTCCAAACATCAAGGCGTAGTCAAAAGATGGTTTGATCACTGAGCCAAAATCAAGGCCTTCCAAATTTCTAATCCAGTCCTATATTGGGACAAGGCCCACGAAAAGAAAGGGGGACAAAACAAATTCGACAAGCTTTGGCTTGGCCCCTTTCAAGTTGCCGAAATTCTTGGAGATAATGCTTTTCATTTAAATAAATTAACTGGTGAAGACATCTCATTGCCCATCAATAGGAAGCATCTTAAGCATTACTTCCAAGCCTGAGCTCTCCTAGAGCTGCTCATGTAAATACTTGTATATAGGTTAGGGTAGGTTTCCTTGCTTTGTTTATCCTACCTTGTTTTGGTTTGCTTGTTTCCCAACAATTTTTTTTTTACGTTGAAGAGTGTCTCCTTGGTTCATTGTGGTGGTTGCGCTTAGTAAGATGAATGGTTTGCTCTATGTCCAGCTCTTGTTTTGGTTCTCTAGATAAACCTTCATTCCCCACTGCCAATCTCTAAAAGGCCCTAAGCATTGGTTTCCTCTTTTGAGCTCTGGACTAATCGAGGATTGTACCCTTGTTTGAATCTCTTGTGTTTTTCAAGGATTATACATGAAAAACACCTTAAAAGTCTCTGAAGAATTGTGTGGTGATCGTTGGGAGCACTGGACAAGTGAAAAATCTAAAGTCTGCTCAAGTGACCACTATGATTCCCAAACCCACAGTAAGCTTCAATGCTTGCACGGTTGAACAAAACAAAAGAAACGAACTGTAAAGCAATATCAAAAAAGAAAAGAAAATACAAAATCATGAAACTGTATGGGTGTACAAATATATCTATTGGGGCTATGGATGCCTCACTAGTAGTAGAGCTATGTTCATGGGGTCACATCGACAACTCTGTCAAGGCTATGGATGCCTGACTGGCAATGAAGAAATGTCCAAGTTACTTTTGGGGTTAGACGAATTACGTAGCTTGTCCCTCTCGCTCATTAGTTATTCATGCAATTTATGAGGAAAGGAAATGAACTCACCATGCACACACATCCATGATGATGTCATGGTGTGATTTAACCTCAGTTCTTCTCCTTAACTTGTTCTTATTTGAACCTTGGAAACTAGCTTTTGGTCTATGAAACTAGAGATTCTAGGTTCAGAATGAATGTTTATCTTTAGAACGCTAGGAGTGTTCTCCTAGCAGATTCGCCACTTTTTGTGCCTATAGCACACATGCCCCATTCGGAATGGGGATCCTCTATCTTTTGCCCTTCGGGGTCATTTTTTTGCGGCCTCATTTTGTGCACCCCCTTTTTGGTGTCCGTAATGGTCAACATGTCTCTCAAGTCTCATCTTAGGTTGACCATGTAGTGCCTCTAAAAAATTACTGAAGTCTTGAGGCTTAACAAAAACCTTTTGCTGGTGTCCATGGAGCCTCTTGGACCTAGACCATCGGGATTACCCTCTCAGATTTCCTTGTCTGTTTTGCCTTTTTGGATGGCTTTCACTCTACACCTCCTCGGCTCCTAGACCTCGGCTTTGATATTTTTGTTCGGTCACTTGTATGAAAACTAGAATTTCGTCACTCCCTCTGGGCCCGACCCTTTAGGTTTCCATGCCCAGGTTTCCTTCTGGTCTTTTCCATTTTGGACGGCCATCGGCCAATGTCCTTTCACCCTTCAGACTCCAGCGCCTGCTTGGCCATTGAATTCCTACTTGGTTAGTTTTTGGATGGAATTTCTCTCACGTCACTCTGGACCTCAGGCTCTAGACTTCTCGCCGCCGTCCTTAATTCAAATCCACCAACCTCACCGATCACCGTACCTACATTTATTAGGGACATTAATTATGATTAGGGGTATAAATATTGGGTCTAACATGTCATTTTCACATGTCAGGGATTTCAGAGAAGTGCAGTGCCATTGCCCCTTTCGCACCCGAGCCATCCCTTCGCCGTTCTTCGAGGATCCAACAATGTCATTCATCGGGTCTGCGAGGTATGTTTGTCATCCGACAGCGTACTTTTTCTTTTCATGATTTAATGCTTAAATGATGGACAAGAAGGGAAGCATTTGTGTGAATTTGATAGAGGGAACAACTTGCCACAAAACCCACATGCTAAAATTTCCAAGACATCCCTCCCAAGCTTAGAAAATCAAAATCGAAACCTATTCTTCCCGATATTGTTCTTCGAACTGAGCGACCGCACCCTTCGAGCCCGAGACCTTTGGCTACCATGGCATTTCAAACTTTCGACTTAACGAAAATTTACCTCTAATGACAAAGCGTCTCATAGGTTTTGGCACCCAAGACTTCGCCTACAGATTGTTGCTTCACCTTCGTTGTTTCAAACAATGTTCTCGCCTCGCCCATCCGGGTCTCGGACCTCGGCTTATCATTTGACATGAAAACCTTTGACAAAGCATCCACCTCCAAGCAACCCTCAGGTCCTGGCCTGTAGACTTCCATCCGCGGGCCGCCGCTGTGATTTTGTTGTTTCAATCGCCCGTCGGGTGATTGCCTTCCGGCTTGTAGGTCCCGAGTGCTTCCCAGTCAATTTTTTTTTTAGCAAAAGTCTTTAAGTCCTTTCCTCCATTGGACCCCTCCCACTGGGCTTCTGCCATTGGACTTCCATCCTATCTCGATCGTCCCAAACAATAAATGAAAACTATCCTTCTGACCTCCAGACCTCGACATCCCAATCTCCACCAAGTTTTAACAGATGCAAGCATAGGGCGAAATATCTTCTCAGGTCCGGACCGCGGGGTGGCGGGTCCCAAATTTCCATCCCCATTTCGCAGTTTCTTATGACTATCACGCAGCGGCCTCCTGGCCCTCACGGCCCAGGCCCTCGAATGACCAAAAATTCCTAAGGCATGGTTTCACGGCCTTCGGTCTCTTGGGTTTCAAACTCCGAAAATCCTCATCTGGAATGTTGTTTCTCTAATGTTGTTTCAAACCGCTAACACTTGACCGCCTTCCCTCAATTTGACCCTGGATTCCTTAATGGTGATGTAAGTGACCTCCAATCTGAAAAAAAATGATGACCCACATGTTAAAACATGATCTCCTTCCCCATGGACCCTTCATTATCCAAATCCAAGGTCGGGGGAAGTCATCCGGGTCTTCCCACTCTATTTTCCCTTCAGAACAACATTCCGATAGGGGAAGTCCGGCCTCTGGGGCCTGAGTCATCCATGTTCCTTCCAGAGAACCTTCAATGGAAAACTCAATTAAGTGTTAAGTCATTTGAATGATATATTATTCGATCTAACCTTATTTTGCAGGGATTTGGCTAATCGTTTATGTTGCCATGCTAAGTTTGTACTTAACTTTGGCCTCTATGTGCAGGATATATGGAATCAGGTGTAGAGACCTCGAGAGCAGCCAAAAACAAAGGAAAGAGAACTGCCAAAGCTCCTCAAGGAAAGGAGGATAAAGACCAGATGAATTACCAATTCAAGGGAGTGTCATTGCAATCCAAGGTCACAAACAAGTGGAAGGACATCACTGCCACAAATATTAGACATGTCAATATTGATAAGTTCATACAAAGGGTTAGAATAAGCCCCAAAATAGATAATGCAAGACTCATCAAGAGTAGTGGAATAGCCAAGGTTGTGGGTTTCCCTCTCGCCTTGATTTCCCCTAAGTTGGTAATGGCCTATAGAGAGGCTTATCAGCCAAAAACAAGGACTATTGTCGACACAGATGGAAACATCTTGGCTGACATGTCACCATCAAGAATAACAAAAACCTTCTACATTCCTATCTTTGGAAAGATGGAGTTGCCTACTATTCAGGAGTGCAAATAAATGTGGGATGAGGACCCCATAAGATGCAAGAAACTTATAAATCAGTATTGGCTAAAGGACAAATGGGGTAGCACTGCAAAGGTTCCCTAAGAACTCTTTCATAGTGACTTTTTTGAAGACTACCATGATTTGATCACCATGCTGAGCAGAGTAATGGGCCTCCCTTATGTGGCGTATTTTCAAGAAAGGATGGTTTATTTCATCGAGCACATTCTCCATGGAAAGGACACCATGTTCTACTAGGGAGGAATAATCATTGACCACTTTCATGATCAATTCATGAATGTCAAAAAGAAATCCAAGTTCTACATGAACTCTTACTTGGTATACTCACTGGCTGATAAGAGGCATTATAATGGGTTATTGAAAATTTCAAACGATGTGCCTGGTTGAGAACTCAAGGCTTTCGACAAGTACCCTTAGCTATAGTTGAAGAATTTCAAAAAGGATTATTATAGAGTAAATAATGCATTCATTGCTTACATCATCAAGTTGCTCGAGGGAGATTTTGCGAGAAGGGTCTCCCATATTGCTCGAGCATTTCTAAATAATTATGCCTTCCTATTTATCTAGTACCCCATGTTCACATACATCTGCGCCCAGGGCTTCTCAAAAAGGCCGAACAAGCTACCCCGGTACCCTAATGACCGGATTATATTGTTGGAACTCTCTTGGTAGTTGTGCAACATTCATACCATTTTTAGTAGCAAGCATCTAGCGGGGATCCCTTATCCACTTACACGCCCAGGGGATGTATGATCTTTATACTTCCCAATGTGCCTACAATTCAAAGAAGGAACTGGTAGAATATCACTTTAAATTTCACATGGCCAGGCCATGAATGGACCCATATGGTCATGTCAGAAAAGTGATTGGACAAGAGTATGCCCACCTACACAATGTTGAGTATTTATGGGAAGATTGTCAAGATGACCTTGAAGTGCGGCTAAGGCACTATATGTGGATGGCCGCATACTTTGTGAAAAGGGTGAATTTGTTCCCAGTTCTTGATCAACTTGAGGAAGATGAAAGAACTATAATCAACACCAAGTACAATGCTGTAACCAATCTACCACTACTAATGATTGATTGGAATGAGTCGTAGGTTGATGACCTTGACATACTTAATAGGCCTATTGAGGCTCGAACGAAGGCATGGATAGATGAACAAGTTGCTCAATTAAAGAAACAAAGGGTTGTCTTGACAGTCAAGGGCCTCGAGAGTGAGCCAAGTGGTTCAGGTGGTGGGTCAACTACTACATCAATGGGAGAAGCATCTAAGTCCCCTCCACCAATTCGTTCGAAGAAGAGAAAGGATATTGAAGAACAACAGTCTGACCCAAGGGTGTATGCTAGGAAGGCGTTGGAGGGTGAACCTCCCAAGAAACACAAATGAATGGGTAGCATCACCAAAATGTTGGTAATCCAAGAAGATCCGCTTCGTGAGGGAGAGGAGATGGAGCCTATTCTTCCAAAGTCTTTTCCTATTTCATTTGTTGTTGCAACCACTTTTTTTACCACCACTCCTATCCCATATGCAGTAGTTGCATTCTCTCCGCCTATGGTGGACATTTACATCCATCTTGCTTCTACTTCTCCCATCTTTTAGGTTGTATCAGTTGATTCGTGCTCTACCACTATCTCACCCATTTCTTCATCCTCCATGTCTCCTTCCTTTTCTCTTCTTGATGCCACTATTGCAACCACAATGCCTGTCCTCAACCTTCCAGAATCCTTCATGAAATACATGCAAAATGTGCCCTCTGAGCTCTCAGGAATGTTTGTGAATCCGATAGTACAGGCTGCGATGTCTTGGGAAATAATTATCACTCCAATTCCTTCTCCTCCTCCTCCTATCGAGCCGCCAACAATGGAATCCACCATGCAAATTTATGAGGATTTGGATCACGGACAACAAGTGGAATCAGTTAAGAGATTGGAAGAGGAGGCATTTGATTATCATGAGCACCCAATATATGAGCATCGAGTAATCAATGAGGTCACTTATGAGTCCTCCAGTGATGAGAGCAAAGATAGAAAGATAATTAAAGAGATAGTTGATCCCGAGCTCAATGCTAAGCGGGCTAAGCTACTCAAGGAAATTGAAGACAAGGAGGCTGAAAAATAGCCTATTGGTGAAGAAGAGGTTGCTATCATGAGGAAGGAGGGTGATAAGTCTCTAATGAAAGAATGGGACCATGCACTTGGGCATGATGAAGGGGTGTTCCCTCATGGAGGGCAAGAAGGTAAGGAAAAAAAGATAGGTCTGAAGGAGAGACTAAAAACTATGAGAATCTAGAGATTGAGCAGCCCGAGGGGTATGGGAATGATGGAGAAAGGAATACTAAAAAAGAAGGTGACCCTGATGAGTGCTTTCCTGCCAAGTCCCCTATCAAGCACATAGTGTTCATACAAGACTTTGATGAGGAGAAGGAGGATATGAGGATAGGGCGAGAGGCCCTCATTGAAAAGGCAATTGAATTCCGAGAAGAAGAAAAGGGGGATCAATATGAGTCACCTAGGGGAAAGTCTTCAATGCTTGATTGGTTGGAGAGACATCTAGAAAAGAGGGCTCCCACTCCAAAGGACCCAAAGGCAAGGCTGGAGGCTATATTGGCTCGAGCCCAAATCGGCACCAGGAAGGAGAGGAAGCCAAAAATTAGGTCAAAGGTAAGGATGGATGGCTTTGGATCTAGGGTAGTACAAATAGCTATGCCAGTGGTGGGAGAACAAGGAATAAGTTATAAAATATCCACCTTCGACTTGGGAGTGGCCACTAGGGAGCAGAAGGTTGATCATCTCTAGGAATCAGTCACCACAGTGGTGCATCTCATTAAGCAGGATGAAGTTCCAAAGGAGGAGCTTAAGGCACAGGTGGCTTATTTGATAGCCTATATCCAAAAATGGTCATCCATAGAGGAACAAAAAACCACATCCTCGGCCCCACCACAGTTGCTATCAAAAGATCATATTAACAAGCTGGAGAAGAGAAAGAACTTGGAAAAGACCATGAAAAATTGGTTCCGACAGGTCTTGGATATTGGGAATACAGCTACCAATCTTGTTGTTCAAACATCGAAGAAGTTCTTAGAAGTGAAAATGTCTCTTGAAGGTATGAGGAGAATCTACATTCAGTTCCCAAAAAAGTATTGGGCTACTTACCCAAAAATTGAGGCTATCCTCAAGCTGCCAAGTTAAATTTGGGAAAAGGAATTTCCTTCAAATCCAATGACCATTGGTTGATGGATATGTCGAAACGAGACTTCGATCGTCAGAAGGAAAGGCTGGAACAATTACTTGAGCGGGTAAATCTGGATGTTGAGTGGGCCAAGGAAGCTAGAGAAGATTGCTTCTGACACCTGAAGTTGATGACGGGGTATGTAGTGCCCACTGTCAAGATCAATCCAGAAAGTATAAAGCCTCACTTCCAAAGGAGGATGGAAGATGGGATGTCGGCCAAAATTACTACATATTTCATGAGCTTTGCTGCCCAAGATTTTACCCAATCTGAGCTATTTAGAGACCACATTGCCAAGTATGAGGAGGACTGGGAGAAGCTTGTTAACAATTCCAAAGAGTGGATCTACCAAGTGCTTAGATCTAACATCATTGAGGTCGACAAGCTCTAGCCGATGATCTTGAAATTCATGGACTATGTAGCTTCGAAGAAGCAAGAGGGAAACCTTGTTATTGATGAAGAATGTCTAAAGGAATAGCAACAGCAAAGAGAAATCAGCAAAAGGACAAAAATGCTACAGTGTTGCCACTTGAAGACAAAACAGGGATATGGAAAAAATGTATTTTAAAAATGTAATATATTGGGGGGTAGGTAAAGCCCTAGTTTATAGTGAATTGTGGCCACAAAAATGTAAATCAATCTTGGCCACATGTTCTACTTTTGGGACACTATAAATAGGGGGTCTCCTCTCATTTTCAAGGAGAGTTGAGTTGTTGTAAAGACATGATGGAAAAATTGCAATAGAAATACATTGATTTTGGTGCATTTCTAGATTTATTCTCATGTTTCATGATTCTTCTATCATAGTTGGATGATTTAGTTAAATTTACTTTGCTGCTGTAGTTTCCTTTCAGTTAGCTTTGGAAAATTTAGTGATGTGTTTCTTGGTTATGAAGATTTTTGTTGTGTAGATGCCCTCTTATCCATAATTTTGGTTATTTGCTGCTGGTATATGGCTGTGAAAAGTTAGTCTAGGCCTAGATTTGAAGCTTCTTTTAAATCTTTATCTTTGTTCACACATATGTATGGTGAATGAATGGTAAAATATCTATAGTCCTTAGAAGATAACACAGATTTCATGAGACTGTGAGATTTCTGGTTAAGTGGAATTTTGTCCTAAGCAAGTTGTCCACGGTAGAGACCTCCATGATCACTGTTCATTGGTAGTTGCAAGACCAGGAACCCTCTCTCTTCCCTGCCCTTTTTCCTTTTTTTTGATAAGTGACCTATGCTAAGATTCATTGCACATTGTAAAGCCAAATCTCAAGTTAGAAATGGATTTTGAAATTGTTGTTTGAAACTGCAACAAATGTATAGTAGATTCCCCACCTTAGAAACTCCATTTGTAGATCTGATTCCCCTTCCAACTTAACTCACATAAGTCTGCCCTATGATTATCAGCAAAATCATAACAAACATCAACTGAGGTATCCTATGCACATCATGACCTGACACCTGAGAGACCCTAGGGTTATTTTTAGCAACTTTTTGGATATTTGCTTTCAAGAGAGGTGATGCACCTATGCATTACCTGTCTTGAGAAAGTGTGCAAAAACACCCATCAATAGGCTCACTACTAGAATAGAAAAGAAGATAGAGAAGAAATGTTACATAAAGAAAAAAATCTCAATGCAGGAAGGAATCCACCACAATGACTTCAACACCTTCATGTTGGCAAGAGACTCTATGAATATCATTTGGTGTTTTCATTGATGGAAACCCCAGTCGATGATTAGATCTGTGCATCATCAATTTATCCTATCAGCAGTCAAATTGCAAACAGTTAAGGAAAAACAGAGCATCCGACAATTTTGGGTCCATCGATTCACATACAAATTTTCAGTTAATATTTTGTGTTGTGTATCTCAGTGAAGGTTGATCAATGTATTCTTAGTGTTATCCATAAATCTCAATGCCTCATATTGATCCGTGTAGGAGTTAGAAAATTTGGTTAGCTAATTCCTTGTTTTATCAGTATTGGAGCCGACTTCATGAATGAATCATGTCATGGATGTATGGGAAGTAATTAGTTAAGTATTTTTGTGTTCATGCATATTTGTCTGGGTCCTAGCTATGTTGTGGCCGACCGTTGTTGATGTGCATTATAATTTACACATGATTTGAGCCGACAGGTGTAAATATTTTGTTGGTCTATTGAAGACAACATATTGTAATTGAATTCTATGTTGTGGATATATATATGAGATCATCCATATTATTTTGATATATGTAAAAAGTGTGTGTTGATGTGAATTGCGAATAAGAGGAGAGCAAAAGAGAAATAATGCACAGTTTCACTTGTGCATGAAGGATCTGTGTTGCGAGTGTGAGTAGAACATAGCAGAAGTGCAGAATCAAGTCTGTAGGATAGAAGATTGAATATTGTACCTAACTAAAACTATAATCAGGCATATGTAGATGCTAATTTTCTTAGTTCAAACTCTCATATGGTTTTAATATGATTCTCTTTGTAAGGAAGTGAGTCTTCCCTTTGAGCATTGAGCTCTAGGAAATGCACCTGAATGCAAGTGTATTCCCCATATTGTAAACTTTATTCGAGTATACTCAGATCATATTTTCGATTGGCCATACATCGTGGTTTTTCCCCTAATAGGATTTCCACGTAAAATTATTAGGTTATGGTGTTGTGATTGTTTTCATCTTGTTCATGCCTTTTGAATGTTGCAAGTACTTTGAAGATAAAGGTTAATAATGTTAATTTTTGCACAAGACTAATTCACCCCCCTCTCAGTTTAGATTTTTTCCAACAATTGGTATCAGAGCTAGTTCCTCAAAAGAAGAATTATAACAACTTGGGGAGATCTTGGAAAGTGTCAATGGATTCAAGCAGTCTTCAACAACATATTTTGGTGGCTCTAGATGATCTCGATCAGTCAAAGTCTAAAGTTCAGAAACTATAGGAAAACCTCATGGATGTTGAGAAATTCATTGAATCTTTGAAAGACAAAATCAAGAAGTCCAGAGAGAAGAGAAAGGAACTTTATGACCAGATTAAGTAGAATGATAATAAGAGCATTGAAGAAGAAAAACTTAGTAAAGGCATGAAGGAAAAGACAAAAGAATGTGAAAAGCTTACCAAAGATAATACAGTCCTAAAGCATGAAATGGAATCTATCATGATGAGGATGACCAAGGAGATTGAAGATAGGAAGAAGAATGAAGAGAACCTAGCACAATCTCTGAAAGAAAAATCTGAAGTATGCAGTTGTTTGGATAATGAATTGGAAAAATCTAAAAATAATGAGGAAGTAATTGAAAAACAGATTGATGATCTCAGAGATGAACTTGCTAGTCCAAATGAATACAAGGAAAAGTTCAAATTTAGTATGCCAAGCTTGATGAACTAATTAGAAGTCAGAGGAAAAATGGTGGCAAGCGAGGTCTTGGATATGAAGAAGGAGAAATTTCTAGATCCGGACAAAGGATATTTAGACAAGGAAATTAGATGAACAATTCTAGAAGGTATCTAGTAAGACAACCTAATGCTCAAAAAATTTAATGGATATTTGTTTCAATTGAAATAAATTTGGACACATGGCTTCTCAATGTAGAAGTAGGATGAATCAAAGAAGTTCATCATTCTCAAGTTAGTGTTTTAATTGCAATAAGTTTGGTCACAAGTCAAATGAATATAGAAATGTGATATTCAATATTCACAGAAATGTTAGATGCTATACATGCAATAGATTTGGGCAGACTGATAACCAGTGTAGATCAAAAGGAAATCTGTGCAACAACTGGTCTAGACAAAAAAAAAAATTGTGCTATAGCTGCAACAAATTTGTTCACATTGCTACATTTTTTTGGAATAGAAGAGGTCTGATAAATCAAAGGAGAAACATGTAGAAGGATGTTAAAGGAAAAGGAAACGCCACTATAGATGTGGTTAGGAAGTAGATGCATAAGAAATGGGTGAAGAAGAGTCCCTCTAATGAATAAAATAGACCAACACTAGAACTTGCTTCTAGTAGTTCATCTGGGAATTAGTCTTAGGCCTTTGGCCTAGGGGAAGCTGTCAAGAAAATATCTTAAACCCCCTATTAGTAACTAACACCAAAATGTGGATAAGTTCATTAAGTGCATAGATGTGCTACAAATTCCATTGAACCTATTGGTGAAAGTATTATGCAATGTTGAAGGTCTGCAGAAGATTTATCTATCATAGTGTATGAAAACAGTGTAATCGGATGAGTTAGGGTAAATGAATTTATTGTGACTAAAAGGGTTAAATATGCAAGTGATAAAAATTCATTTCCATCTTTCATTTGTCACTTTTTATTTTGAAGAAACGAAGTTTGGAGAGATCTAAGGTGAATTAAGCCAAAATTTAGGTGCGAAGAAGTTTTCAAAAATCAAATTGCGATCCAATGGAAAGGTACTTTTTGGTGAAAAACTGTGAATTTGTGAATTGATAATGGCTACTCCACTAGTAGTTGAATTTAAGGATATTACCCATCCAAAGTTCAAATGGCATCCCTACAAGTCTATTGAGACCAATCCCTTAGGAGCATTTTCATTCGTTTTGTACGGTGTGTTGCACATAGAGGATATTAGGGTTTATATTCACACAAATATTGAAGAACTAGGAAGCTCACAACTGCTGAATTTATATAATAATCATATTATTGGTGAAGATTTCTATGTGAGTCCGCAATATAAAACCCTAGAAGCAAAGAAGTTTACACAGATTGTCAAATTTCCCATCTTTGAAGAGTTGCAATGGGTTCATTACAATCTGAGTCAAGTCCATGATGAATTCATGTGGTTAAGCATACCATTAAAAATCACAAAGGAGGCTATCAGTGTTGTAACATGTCTAAATTCTTCTAGTGGATTACCGATTCTGAAATCAGTAAAGAATCAAATGGTCACTGATGCTACAGGTTCTAAATATGATAGAAGAGCAATGAAAATTGATGACATTGTTGATGTAGATGTCAAATTTGCATATATGGTTATTGGGTACAAGATTTATCATTCCAACTGGGAAAACTCTATGTCTGGTACAACCATTTATGTCACCTATCAGATGGTGAAAGAAAATGCAGACTATAATCTTTATGAATTTTTGAGGAGTCAGCTAATGGAAAATATTGCAAAGATAAAAAAGGATAAGAAAAAATCTTTCAAGTATGGTAACTTTCTTTTATACTTATTCTTTTATTTCTTGAGTGAGGTTTTGAGATTTAGAAAGATTCATTGGCAAAAAGACAAACTGATAGCTACTCAAATTAGAGATCTCTTTCACAGATATGTAGACACTAAGACAAAGAATGCCACTATCTAGGGATACTTTAAAAGTTTTCAGACTATGATGCAAGCTAGAGAGAGGATTCCCGCTTCCATTGTAGAGAAATACAAGGATACAATTTTCTTCATGGTAGATATTGATCAATGTATGATGGAAGTTGTTGATCCTAAAATAATCTGGATCATGCCAATGGGATATGAAGTGGAGGAGCACATCCTAGAAATGTATGCAAAACATTTGTTGAGCAAGCCTCTAGATCAATCTAAAGAGAGATTCGGTACCTATGCTGAAAAGAACATGTAGGTTCACAATGAGCTCAGGAAAACTCTGTTAACCAAAAGAGTTAGAAAAGGGGTAGAAATCTTTGGAGAAAGTATGGGCATACCCGTTGAGAAAATAAGAGAAGCCAGAAAGAAAAGAGAAGAAGATGAAGCAGCAAAGGAGGCCGCAAAATCTCAATCAGCTAGTCCAGTAGCACCATCTTCCCAAGCTAGATCGACTAGAAGCTCTACATCTCATTCAACCCCTGCAACAAAATCAATCCCTGTGAAAACTGAATCTAAGGGATCCGATAAAGAAGGAAAGAGGAAGAAAGATAAGATAAAAAGAGTCTATGTAGCAGTATCTAATGATGAAGAAACAAAATCTGATGAAGGTGTTAAGGAAATCAAGCATCAAGTCACCAAGGCAACAACTGTTATAAAAATTAAACTATCCGATGGAGATGTTCAAGAAAAGAAGAAAGCAAAAACTAACAATCCAGGTATATCAATGGAGGAAGTTGAAAAGGCTTTGGTTAACGATGGAAATCTTAAGCCACTCCATAAATGATATGAATCTTTTGGTGAATTTGATAAGACAATTCTTGAGGAAGCAATAATAAAACATTTGAATATTTTCAATAAAGTTTTAATTGAAATAATGCCAAATTTGCCCAAAAGTTTATATGATATTTTGGAGATGAGAAGAGTTAATGCCAGATCAAAATAAGAATAGATGAGAGAAATAATTCTTGTTGAATTGTGCCTAGTAGCATCTATAGAAGAAACAAAGTCAATTCTGAATAAAGCCAAGAAAGATTTTAAAAGCAAAACTAGAGTGAATAAGTTGATGATTGGTCAAACCAAAGAAGTAGCAGAAGAAACAAAATAGATTATGAGAATTTTTTTTGTTAAACAATAGAATTGATGTTATACCTGAAGGAGCTCATGATTTTTCATCTAGTCAGTTGAGAAAGTAGAGACCCCTAAAGACAAGTCAGAACCTGCAACTGAGGAAGAAATCATTGAAGAGAAGAAAGTTGATGTAAAGATAATTCTTGTAGAAGCAAGAGACACTGCAGAGGCAGTGAAATAATTATTGTTAGAATAGAAAGAAGAGTTTGATCCTAAACTGATTGAATGTCCAATTGACCAATCTACTCTGAGTCCTATTCAGAAGATGAAAGTAGCTTCATTTGCACAAGAAAAATCCAAAGAAGAAATGTTAAAGTCCCATATTGAAGACAGTGAACTACTAAATCTTGCTTTCAGAGTCCTACAAAAGATAATGCCTACTCATGTGAATTATCCAACTGGTTCATCCTCCGGTGAAATAAAGAGGATCATAAACTCAGTAATTACTCACTTTGAGTCACTTGAGAAATTTGATATGATTAAAGTTCAAAAGGAATTTGATGCTAAAAGATTAAATGGGTTGAAGGAAATGATTGCTAAGGATAAAAATTTGCTAGCCACCTATGTGGAAAATATCTAGAATTTTTTATCTAAAGGTGGGAAGATTTACAAATCTTATTTATCTTTATCAAAATTCATTGATGACAATGAAAAGAAGATTAAGGATTTGGAAAAACAATTAGCCACTATTTCTGATACCTTTGATCTATTAACTGGTAGTGTTGGAAATTTAGAAGGAGAAGTGATATCTGTGTTTGACAGAATAAAGATCTTGAAATAGGAAAATGGCAAAATTGTTGTAAGAGCATGTGAACTTAGAGGTCTAATTGGACCAAAGATAGAAAATTTGTCAAGTGCATTGAAAGAAGTAGAAGATGCTAAAGCAGTGAGTGATCCGAAAAACCTAGAGTCTGTTGAGACACAATCCTATTTGGTTTGTGGTCATATAAAATTTTTGGAGAGTCTCAAAATATTTTGGGACGCGAATTTGGCTCTGCTGAAGAAATATTTTTCAGACATTTTAAAGTTTATAAAGCCTATTTTTAAGCAACTTGTTTACAACAGTTTTGTTAAATTTTTGGCATGTGGATTCCTTCCTTTTCCATTGATGTCAAAGGGGGAGAGAGAAGATTGAAAATGCATAATCATCTTAGGGGGAGAATTGTATTTTGTAGAAGAGTTCAGTTTTAGAAATTTTGGCAGTGTAGTTAATGTTGGTACTAATCCGACACTTAGTGATTTTTCACCAAGTGTTGCCATCAATGCCAAAGGGGGAGATTTTTGGTAAGAGACATTGCAAATATCATTTTTTTTTTTTATTGATGGAAACCCTAGTCGATTATTAGATCTGTGCATAATCAATTTATCCTACTGGCAGTTAGATTGTAAACAGTTAAGGAAGAAAAAAACATCTGACAGTTTTGGGTTCATCGATTCACATACAAATTTTTAGTTAATATTTTGTGTTGTGTATCTCATTGAATGTTGATTGATGTATTCTTAGTGTTATCCATAAATCTCAGTGCCTCATATTGATCCTTGTAGGACTTAGAATATCTAGTTAGCTAATTCCTTTTTTTATCAGTACTGGAGCCAACTTCGTGAATGAATCATGTCACGGATGTATGGGAAGTAATTAGTTAAGTATTTTTATGTTTGTGAATCTTTTTCTGGGTCCTAGCTATGTTGTGGCTGACCATTTTGGATGTGCATTATCCTTTACTCATGATTTGAGCCAATAGTTGTAAATATTTTGTTGGTCTATTGAAACTAACATATTGTAATTGAATTCTATGTTGCACATATATATATGAGATCATTTGTATCATTTTGATCTATGTAAAAAGTGTGTGTTGATATGAATTGAGAATAAGAGGAGAGAAGATGAGTGATAATGCATAGTTTCACTTGTGCATGAAGGATTTGTGTTGCGAGTGTGAACAAAACAGAGCAAAAGTGCAAAATCAAGTCTATAGGACAGAAGATTGAATATTGTGCCTAACCGAAATTATAATCAAGCATATGTAGATGTTAATTTTCTTAGTTCAAACTCTTAGATGGTTTTAATATGATTCTCTTTGTAAGGTAGTGAGCCTTCCCTTTGAGGAGTGAGCTCTAGGCAGGGCACCTGAATGCAAGTGCATTCACCATATTGTAAACTTTATTTGAGTATACTCAGATCATATTGTGGATTGGCCATTCACCATGGTTTTTCCCCTAACAAGGTTTCCACGTAAAAATTATTTTGTTATGGTGTTGTGATTGTTTTCTTCTTGTTCATGATTTTTGAATGTTGCAAGTACTTTGAAGATAAAGTTTAATAATGTTAGTTTTTCACAAAACTGATTCACCCCCCTCTCAGTGTAGCTTGTTTCCAACACTTCATAGTCTGATTGAAGAACTATATCCACCTTCTTCTCACTGCATCCAATAAACTAACGCATAAAATTTCACACTACACTGCTCAATTTCACACTCTAACACACTACACTTCAAATGATTTCACATCTATCTTAACATTCTTCAACAACTCAACTTATACTCATACAGTCCTCAACCTTGAAATCCTCTCCAAAGTTGTCTATGCACCTCAAACATGCAAATTCAAATTAGATTGGTGCCAAGAGAATTTTGTGGTAGATATAAGTGAATTTGTACCACATCAAAACTTAATTGGGAGCCACATAAACAACACCACTCAATCACATGCTACTAAAACAATATTTATCCTTCACATGTAGTGTAAACACCAAGTCACCCACTACCCATGTAAACATCATTAAAATTTCAAGTACATAATTCCTCAAACCCAAGGATGACTTGCAAACCACACACCATGCTTGAACATGATCTAGAATATTCCTCAACCATCTTAAAATCCAACAAACTCCTTCCAAATAACTTTCACTTGAAGAATGTACAGATGTGTACACTCAAACAACTTTACCACACACTCTTACTTGAAAAAACATCTTTCGAAGCACCAAACCTCAAACCTTCTTGACTAAGGTAAACTACCAATACCATCAACACATGTTCAGAATCGTAAGATCTAAAACACAACTTTACAGAAATGTTGAGAAAAAACATTTCTCCCAAACACCTCTACAATTGACTATCACACACTGGTAAACACAACTTATTTGTTATGATGATCCAACATACCAACTCTTGAATATAACATCTTTAAACATCTCTCACCAATATATCCTAATTGCACATGCAGATCTTCAACCTAGAATAAATGTAGAGAAAAACCATAGCACAACTCTATCACCTAGGACACCACTCCAACACACTATTTCCTCTTTTTATAAAATTTTCTCAAAAGCACTTGGAAACCAAGCACCAAAGAAATATCTTTATCATCTTCAACACTTCCACAATCTATAGACAAAATCTTATCAAATCAACACTAGAGGTTGAAACTAGTAGTTTTACTAATGGAAACATAATGCAACTAATCAAAGCATGGATAATATCAACTACTCATACTTGCAACCATCTCACTCAATTACAAGAAGCAATGACAACACTAACTTCTCATACTTGCAACAAGCCCAACCATTGGATCTTTTAGATCTCTCAACTACTTGTGAATTTCCTCCACAATATAAGATGTAAATCAAAACTTATATTGACATATCTATGTTGAATATCAACAACTAGAGTCATTATATGGATGAACATTTGGATTTTATAATGCTCTCCCAATACTTGGCACAATGCAAAGTAGGTATTGAAAAAATAATCTTCCAATATGTCAAAATCAAAGGGGTCTACTTCATTCTTAGAAAATATTACAGACTTTCTATTAGGACCTCTCCTTCAATGTTGAGAGAGCCAAAAATCTTTAAAAATATTCTTATCCTTATCCCACTCTCTTCTTAGAGCTCCAAAATCAATGCTCATAATAGCTAATACATTTAAATAAAATATTTCCACAATAGTCTATCATGAGATATCAAGCAACATAGCTTCCTTCCAAATTTTAATCACATTATTTTTCACATCATAGCTCTAGGATAAGGCTCTGATCAAGTCCATATCAATGAAAACATTGGGAAAAATAATTTTTCCTAAATCTTGTGATCATAAGTTTGAAACCGACCTATCAAACTTACTTCTCTTGTACCGATATTCAAAAAGGGTCTAACTATGTTGAGAGATAATTGCATGCCTAATTTGTGATGCTTGGTCAATCAACATATCAATTAAAACCCCTATTCCTTGAGCATGATTGGCTATCTTTGTGGGCTTGGGTAACTGTTTCATCATATCATCTTCCATGAATCTCTTGGTGCCCCTTGATTTTACACTTGATTCAATCATTTTAAAGTTCTCCAATTTTTTATACCTTAGGGTTTTCTTTTAAATGATATATAAATTATCTATGATTTCAACTCCTTTTTAGATTTAAAGTAAACAACCTGAAAAACCTTCTCTCTATAACCCTTTTTTGTGATTATATAAAATTTTGAGAATATTTAATTAACCAAAGAACTTACCTGTGAAAAGCTTGAAAACCCTAGCTCTATTTGCATAATTCTTCTCTACGAGTGTATATATTCTTTCGATTCTAAAGAGTGCCTTCAGTCATGATGATAAACAAATTAATTCTTTGGTTTATCATCTCAAAATAGTAGTATTTGAGCTTTAATTGCTAAAATAAAGCTTACACAGATCAAAATAATCATCGAAAAGTAGTCGTTCTTATCTGAATTTTGATTGTTAATCTAAATGTTTTAAAATAAGATGAATGATCAGTGAAAACCCATAGTTCAATGCATAATTGAATTGAAATTCCTTTTGTGAAATTGTAGTGTGAAGGAACCCTGCATTGAAACCATAAAGTGGCATGCATCCACCTTTCTTTAGTCACCGCTCAACGCATTTTAGCTATGCGATGAATACTATAAATTATGCTACATAGAATATGTGTGCCACAATTAGAGCTTAACACATGTCTTTACCTTAGTTGTTACCATTGAGGATATAAAATCATGATTTGAAGAAACTATATTCTTAAATAAATAGACACCATGTGTCCATTATGTTACATCAGTTGCTCAACACATTTTATTTATGCACCAAGAACATAAATTTATGCTATGAAGGAAATACATGCTTGAATTTGAGACCAACACACGTTTTGTTCCCATCTTTTACCACCTAGCATACTTTGACTATGCACTAAAGATATGAAATGTGCTAAAAATAAATAGTGTGCTAAGACCAAACGGTGACATGTGTTCTCTCTATCAAGGATTCCTAGTGTATTTTAGCTATAGGCTCAATAATTGAAATTATGCTACTTAGGACCTATGTGTTGATACTAGATCATGGCAAGTGTTAATATCTTGGTGAATAATTCCTAGTGTAATTTCCCAGTGTGATGGAAAACCAAAATTATGGTCTAAAAGGATCTTGCACTACAATTAGAATGAAAAAGGTGTCCTCATTCGGGGTTATTCTCCTAGTATTTAAGTTGTGAATTGAAGCATGTGCAAATAAGATGTTTTTAAAGTTGTGCTGGGACTTTGCAACTGATAATTGGTAAAAGGGGGCTGGTGACCTTAATGACATAAAAGGACCTTGTGAAAAGCTCTAAGGCATTGAAATTAGTCGAGCAGGTCAATAATAAATTATAACAAAAGTTGCATTGTTAAATGAAAGACTAGGGTTTTTAATGGAAAAGCAACATTTTAGAAAACCCTAGCATGAATAACAACATTTTGTAACTTTTGAACAACTTTCAAAGGTAGAGATTGACGCTATTTGCAATTTGTACTACCAATGGCTTCTCTTGGAAAATATTGTTTCATAGAAACAAGGTAGGGATTCAAAATCTTGGGAGAAGTCGACTAAGAAAACTAGGGAAAAACCAAAAGGACACAAAACCAAACAAGATAAAATTGTACATTATTAATATATATTACATATGTGCATTGGAAATACTTACTTTATGAAAATTAGGGTTTCAGAAACTGTCCATGCATTGGTAGTTCCAAACTTTCACCATCAAGACTCTACAAAAAATAAGAATCTTCACCATGAGTGTTGCTAACCAAATAAGGTCCCAACCACAAAGAATCAAATTTTCCATGTTTTCCTTTATCTTGGGACCTAGAATTTCATAAAAGCACCATATCATTTGGCTCAAACTTTCTTTCTACTTGATTTTTATCAAATAAGTACTTAACTTGCTGCTACATTTTAATGTTCTTTTTCTATGCAGATCTTCTCTCTTCATCCAACTAAATAAGTGCATTCATCTTGTTCACCATATCATCACATACATCATTACCATTTTCTTGAATGAATTTATATATAAGAAATAAGTTGTTGATAGGAATTATCGCTTCTAAACCATACACTAGTTCAAAATGAGACATTATAATAGCCTTTTTATAGTTATCCTATCAACCCGCAATGCTAACCTAAGCTTTGAATCCCATGCTTTCTTGTTCTTTTCAATTATCATCTTCACCATATTCATAAAGCTTTTGTTGCTTGATTATGCTTGATTATTTACTTGAGGATGATAAGAAGATGAGTATGAGATAGTGATTTCATGTTGTTGGAAATGATTTGTGAACTCCTTAGACCCAAAGCACATGTGTCATGTCCCTTTTTCTAGAAAGACAATTCTAGAGTGGAATCTGAAAATCCTACCACATTCCTCTACAAGAGTACATATCAATCTATTATTTGAGAAATAACATCTATAATAAAGGCCCCACAACATATCCAGAGCTCATGGGAAAAAGATCATATACCCGAAAGATATTTCCATTAGAAGATCGTCATTTTAGGTTCATCGTACTATAAAAAAATCAATTCCAAGAATCCCTCTATATTCCTTTGTAGAAGAACGCTCAAGTGTGGGTTAAGAACACAACACTTATGATAAAACTTTCACATCATATCCAAGTCTTAAGGGAGAGGGATTGGGTAGTGAAAATATATTCCTATCAAGAGGCGAATGTGCTACTCAATTGGTACCCACATCTATAGGCTTGAAGGATAAGACATCGTGGGGTCATGCAGTAGTAACAAAAAAGTTTCAAGAGGTAGGGAATGGAAAAAGCAAGCATGTGGATGGGTCCATAGGGTGGCATGCTTATTCTAAAGGAATATAAGTTGACCTTAAGGCTAACCTAATGTAGCATATTGTGAATTTAAATTCAAGGCTTTGGTGGAAATTGGGCTTAAGGACAACCTGTTATTTAAAGGTATTGTTAGCATATAAATGTAAAAAATGAATTCATGTACGAGAATTGAACTAGTATGCCATTTATTGTAAATTTGGGACACTTTTGTTATATTTTCTTTGTGGAAAAAAACCTATAGGAGTTGTGTTCATTCGACGAAAACCTAGTGTTCACTAGGATCAAAGAACAAAACCCCTTTGGTTTTTGAGGGCATTCTTATTCAAGGATTGCATATGAGCTTTAAAGGTTCTATAAGAAAGTACTACTACTATTTGATATGTGGAAACAATTGTATATTATTTTGAATCATTGTTCTAAATTGTAGTCAATATATTATACATACATTCTAGATTTATCTTTATAATTTGGAGTAATATCGGTTGTGCCTAATTTTTTGTGCTTGAATTCCATCTGAAAATTAGTATTATATGTTAGGGACATTACGGTGGTATTAGAGCAAGATTCTACCAGCCTGTAGGGTTTTCTAATGATTAATGTTGCCAGTTGAAAGGGAGATTAGGCTTCAAAGGAGAGAACTAAGGGAAGCAGGTCAAGGAGAAACCATGAAGGATGATGAAGCTAAAGCAAAATTTGAGGAAATGATACAAGGGAAAAATCATCTTGCTAACATGTTCGGTTAGATGTTTTAGTGGATCTAGACTAATGCAAGGAGTGAGAATGATCATACTAATGGAGTTGGTGCCTTTAGTGAGTTGAGTGGTGGAAAGGGGAAGGAGAAGGTGATTACTCCACAAAGTTCCAAAACTGATTTCATTAATGAGCCCCTTAAGCCTAAGTTCATTCAAAGGGTGGAAGAAGTTATAGAGGAAGTAACTACCCTCCAAGATGATATCTCAAGAGCTTATGAATAATATAGGGCTTTAGACCCTCCAATCAAAGATATTTTTTCTTTCAGAGATTTTATGGCAATAAAGAAGAATAAAAGGGGAACTTACAATTCACCCCTCAAGACAAAAGAATTGGAGCACTCATTGGGAAAGCTATCTATTTCCCTTTTTCATAGATCTGAGAAAATCACTACTAGGGCATGGTTGTAGAAAATTGAAACATATTTGGCACTCAAGCCAATGTTCAAGAAGATGCCATAAAATTTGCCACCCTTCATTTGGAAGGAATTGATCATGATTTGTGGTACCATGGTCTAATCACTCAAGACCACAAATTGATCAAATCTTATGATGAATTCTATAATAGATTAGTTGAGAGATTTGATAAAAGAGATCCAGAGGAACATTTTAGAGAATTGGCCTGCTTCAAGCAAAAAGGGGATATAGAAGAATATGTTATAGATTTCTAGAGGTTATTAGTCATGGTAATTGACATCTCAAAGAAGAGACACATATTCCTATTTATTGAAGGATTGGTGGAATAACTTAGGGGCTTGGTGAAATCATTCCACCCCTCAACACTTCAAGAGACTGTCTAGAAATATTTTAATCTAGAGAATTCTATTCCTCGATAGAAATCAAAACCTTTAAAATGGAATAAGCCAAAAGGGAGTTTCCAAAAGAACCCTTGGAATACTCAAAAATCAGATCCCCTTGTCACACCATAGAAGGGTGATGATGAAACCAAGAATACGCTCAAAAGGAATAAATTTTCTTTCTCTTGCATAGAACCATAGATTTTGGGACACAAATATCTTAGAAAAGGGAAACTCCACTGCATATAAGTTATCTCTAATAAAGAATTATAATCATATGGGTCTAAAGATTTTTATGATCTACAAGACATCCCTCTAGATGAAGAAGATAAGGAGAAGGAAAATGGTGTAATTCTAGCATCTCTATCCAACACACATATATACCATTCCTTCAAGGTCCAGGGAGTCCTTGCGGGACAAAGAGTAACTATCCTAATTGATGGAGGAGATACTCAAAAATTTATTGATGAGGGATTTGTGAGGAGAAGGTTTGATGCAGAGAATTTTGAAGGGTTCATTATCACTATGGCAGATAGGTATAACTTACCCTGAGGGGAGAAAGTCTAGAATTTGGACATAACATTTGGAGATCATAAGGTTTGTGATTATTTATATGTCATTGGTTTAGGTGAAATTGATGTGATTCTTGGTGTGTAGTGGTTACATTCATTGGGCGAGCACACCACAAACTACCAAATGATGAAGCTCAAGTTCAAAGCTAATGGGAAAGACATGGTTCTAAAGGGAATGGCTAATGGAGGTCTGCAAGTAGTTTCAGCTAGGAGAATGGAAAGGATCTTCTAGAAGAACCAAGTTACTTGGACTGCCAATTGTTTGGTGATTTTAAAGGACTCTTTTGAAGGTAAGAATGGTCAAGTTCATATTGAAATACAAAATATTTTGGATAACCATAGTTTTGCTTTTAGTGACATGCCTCTCAAGCTGCTACCAGATAGAGGTTTACATCACATCATATAACTTGAACTAGGATAAAATTTGGCTATGACCACTCCTTACCACCATTCCTGGATGTATAATGAAGAGATAGAGAAAGAAATAAAGGAATTATTCTCTATCCCTTTTGCATCTTATGTGGTTTTGGTAAAGAAGAAAGATGACACTCTCTGGATGTGCATAGACTACTAGGTATTGAACAAAAAGATCATTAAGAACCGGTACCCCATATTGTGGATAGATGAGTTGATTGATGAACTAAATGGTGCAATATAATTATCAAAGATTGACTTGAGCTTTAGATACCATTAGATTTGAATGAGGGAAGATGTTGTTCATAAGACTACTTTTCAGTATCACTATGGGCATTTTAAGTTATTGGTTATGCCCTTTGGTCTCACCAATTATCTGAAAACTTTCTAATCATGCATGAATCATGTTTTGGGTAAGCACTTGAGTAATTTTGTCTTGGTTTTCTTTTCAATGATATTCTGATCTATAGAAAAACATGGGAAGAGAATTTGAAGCACTTGGATATAATCTTGGGAATTCTAGAACAACAATATCTCTTTGCAATTTGTCCAAATGTGAGTTTGGGTTAACAAATATTGTATTTGGGGCATGCCATAATTTACAAAGGAGTTTAGGTTGATCCACAAAAGATCCAAGACATCTTATACTAGGCTCCTCCCATGTCTTTGTCTTAGCTAAGAGGTTTATTTGGATTTTGTAGCTACTACTAGAGGTTTGTCTGAGGATTATCTCAGTCTTTGACACCTCTCCCCAATATTACTAAATTATGATCCTTTGAATGGATAATAGAATCACAAAGGACCTTTGAGGAATTGAAAGAGGTAATGAGCTCTTGTCCATTTCTTGCAATTCTTGATTTTTCACTTCTATGTGTTGTAGAATGTGATGCTTCGGGTGAAGGTATTGGATTTTTTCTCTCTTAGATGGGAAACTCCATAGAATTTTAAATTAGGAAATTGAGAGACCATGAAAAATGATACCTCATATATGATAAGTAGATTCTAGTTGTAATGCATGCCTTGGAGAAATTCCTATAATATCCAGTGTGCGAAAGATTCATGGTCAAGATAGATCATAACAATCTAAAATTATTTCCAAGTAAAAAAAAATTGAATGAAAGACAAAAAAAATGGGTCAATATACTACAAGCATATGATTTGGATATATATTATATCAAGAGAAAGAAGAATACTATGGCAAATGCACTCTCTAGGAGATCTACACTATGCCATGTGTCCATCACATCAACTGATTGGAAGGATTCCTTCATGGAGGAATATGCTAAGCATCATTTTGCTAGCCAAGTCCTAGAAGTTATAAAGAAGAATGACTAGTATCTAGTGGTGGAAGGCCTGATACTTTTCAAAATAGGGTATTCTTGGTTCCAGGATCTAAGGTAAAGGAGAAGATATTAAAGGCTTACCATAATGTGCCAATACTAGGGCACCCCAGATTCTACAAAACTTATCAAAAGATTAGGGAAAGGATTTCTTGGAAGGGCCTTAAGGAGGATGTTCTCTCACACATCCGGGAATGTGTCACATGCCAACAAAACAAGGGGGAAAAAGAGTTTTCAACTGGATTACTACAAACTCTTCCAATTCCAGAGCACTAATGGGAAATTATCTCCATGGATTTCATCACCAACTTACCAAAATCTCAAGGCAAAGGTTGCATCTATGTTGTAGTGGATATATTGACCAAGCATGATCATTTATTTGTCATCTCTAGTGACTATAAAGCTCTACAAGTTGCAGAGTTTTTCTTTAAGGAATTTTTTTGGTTAGATGGATTACCCAAGAAAATTATCAGTGACAAAGATAGTCGTTTCCTCAACACTTTTTGGAAGGATATATTCCATTTTCTAGGCACAAAACTCACCCCTAGCACAATTTATCAACCATAAACTAATGGGAAAATTGAAATTTTAAACAAGTGGTTAGAAGGATACTTGATGAACTATGTCACTAGTCAACAAGTAGCCTGGATCAAATGGTTGCACTTGGGAGAATATTTCTACAACACAACTCATCACATGTACAATGGAATTCCACCATACAAGGACCTCTATGGATATGATGTATTAACATTTGCATAATTAGTCCTCATAGACAATAGAGTTCTGACAGCAAGTGATTTTTTTGATCAAAGTGAAAACATCTTGTGAATTCTCAAGAATCATCTACAAGTTTCCTAGAATAAAAAAAGATTTATGCAGAAAAAAAACACATAGAAAGAGAGTTTAAGATAGGAGATATGGTTTTTATCAATTTTCAGCCATATATCCTTCCATAAAGAAAGGAGTAGAGAATCTCAAGCCTAAGTTCTATGGACCATACAAGATAATTTAGAAGATTCAAGAAGTTTCTTCTAAATTAGAACTCTTGATACATAGAAAAATCATAATGTCTTCCATGTCTCATCCCTAAAGAAGGTTTTGGGATTGAATATATCTCTTGCTACTGAGTTACCATCCCTTGAATGTGAAGGGAAACTCATACTTATTTTGGAAGTTGTGATTGATACTCAGGTCAAAAATCTAAGGAATTAGAATATAACAGAGTATCTTTTTCAATGGAAGGAATTTCCAATTGAAGATGCTACCTAGGAAGAACCTAAAATCCTAGAGCATCCAAGTTTTCATTGCTTGGGGACAAGAAATTTGGGAAGGGGGGATTTTTCATGTCCCTTTTTCTAGAAAGATAGTTGTAGAGTGGAATACAAGAATCCTATTGCATTCATCTATAGGAGCACATCTTATTCTACGACTTAATACATAGAATCTATAATAAAGGCATCACAAAATAAATAGAGCTCATAGGAAAAGGATCATATACCAGGAAGATATCACCATCAATAGATCATCAGTTCAGGTTCACTGTACTAGAACATAATCAGTTCTAGGATGCATTCCTCCATAGAAGCATGTTAAAGTGTGCAATTCAAAACACAACACATATGATGACACTTTCACATCATATCCAAATCTTAATGGAGAGGGATTGGGTAGCGAAAATATATTACTATCAGGAGGCAACTATCCTAGTCAATTGGCACCCATGTCTACAAGCTTGAAGAATAATATTTTACAAGATCATGATGTAGTAACGATAAATTTGCAGGAAGTAGGGGAGGCAAGGCAAGTGTGTGGATGGGTCTCTAGGGTGGCATGCTTATTCTAAAGCAATCTAAGTTGGCCTTAGGGATAACCTAGTGTAGTGTGTTGGGAATTCAAATTTTGGACTCAAGGATGACCTAATCCTTAAAAAGGGATTGTTAACATATAAATGTAGGAAATGAATTCATGTAAGAGCATCAAATTATTATGTCATTTTATTGTAAATTGTGCACACTTGTGTTCTATTTCCTTTAGTGGATGAAAACCTAGTGTTCACTAGGATCAGAGGACAAAACCCCTTTGGTTCTTGAGGGAATTCGCATTGAAGGATTGCATCTAAGCGTCAAAGATTATATAAGAAAGTACTACTAATATTTGATCTATGGAAACAATTATAAATAATTCTAGATCATTATTTTGAATTGTAGTCAATATATTATATATACATTCTATATTTCTCTTCATAATTTGGAGTAATATTGGTTGTGCCTATTTTGTTGTGTTTGAATTCTATTTGAAAATTATTATTATATGTAAGGAAGCTAAGGTAGTGGAAAAAATTCCTACACTAACCTTGAGAGGAGAATAATGCAAAAATTTTAAAGATCTTTAATAGCTACAAAAACTTAAATAGAAATAAACATAAATATCATGCATACCACAAAACAATGATTTACATGGGGAAAACCCTTTCAGGAGAAAATCCCCACACTCCAAAAGCCACCCAATATATTATTTAGAAATAAAAATATTACAATATGCTTGCAGAGAAAGCTTCTCATAGGAGTATCAACACCAGAGATCAAGAGACAACGTAACCGCTATCAGACTCTCAAATACACTTTTGTCTGCATACATCCCAACCACTTATAACAAGAATTTTGAACCTTCTAGAATTAGGGTTTTACAAGGTCATTTTTAATTTGACATGTTAATGGAAAAATCTTGATGTGTCAGTGGGAAAAAACCTTGACGTGTCAGTGGGAAAAAACCTTAATGTGTCAATGGGAAAAAACCTTGACTTGCTAGCGATTTTTTTGGGGGGCATTGCCCCAAATCCCACATCTTGTTATGAGTGTACAATATTTACATGATCATTCACCACATACCAACATACATCTTATCAACAATAAACCGTATATAATTGCAAGGTTGAGACACATTTTTCCAACAAATCTCCCACTTGTCGAATACCTTACAAGGACAACAAAAGGTTGTCATCATCATCTCTAATTTCTAGAGGCCAAAAGTCCCACGGTCTCTAAACACCATTTGAACTTCTATGTGATCACAGGCTTAGTTAAAGAATCAACAACATTCATCAAAGTCTCTGCCTTAATCAGCTTCACCCTACCATCTTCGACCATATCTCTAACAAAATGATAGTGTGCATAAATTTTCTTGGTCCTGGCATGAAATGTTGGGTTATTGGCTAGACATATCACACTATGACTGTCACAATAAATTATCACTACACCTTGTTTTATTCCAATATCTGAACACAATCTCTTAAGCCAAATGGCTTCTTTACAATCATGATTAGTTGTCGTATACTCTTCTCCATTAGCGGAAAAAGAAACCACAACCTATCACTTACTCATCCAACTAATTGCACCATAAAATAAACACATAAGAACTAGTGGATCTTCTATTATCAACATCACCTACTTAGTTTGAATCCACATAACCATGAATATCAAGGTAAATCTCATCTTCAGTCATATTACTATGATAAAATAAGGAATAATTTGAGGTACCATTCAAATATCTAAAGACTCTTTTAAATGCATCCCAATCAACTCTACCGAGATTAGACATATATCTGGAAAGAACTCCCACTACTTGGGAAATGTATGGTCTGGTAAGGCACTATTCTCATGTCTTCCATCTCTGATGGAGATGTTAAACAATCTGAAATAGATAACTTTTATCCAATTCAAACAAGAACACACAATGTTCTACAATCCTGCATATCAAACCTCTATAAAATTGAGTTGACATAATTGCTTTGGCCAAGCCATAGCTTTCTATTCACTCTATCTCTTTTAATTTCTATCCCAAGAATGTATTTAGTAGCACCAAGATATTTCATTTGAAATTTAGTAGCAAGTTGAGATTTTATTTTTGAAATCATACATTTCCCTCTACCAATAAATAACATATCATCAACATATAATGCAATAAATAGGAAACGATCACCACCAGTTTTATAATAAATATAATGATCTGATTTAGAACACTCAAATAAAAAAACTCAACACATATGTATCAAATTTTAGGTACCACATCCTAGGACATTCTTTTAAGCCATACAAATATTTCTTCAATTTTCAAACCAACTTACTTTTACCTTTCACCATGTAGTTCTTTGGTTGTGTCATATAAATATCCTCCTCCAAATCACCATGAAGGAAAGCAGTTTTCAAATCCATTTGCTCAACCTCTAAATCATAAGCAACAACAATATAAAGCAAAAATCTAATGGATGTCATTTTTGCAAAAGGATAAAATATCTCACCATAATCAATAACCTCAACTTGAGAGTAACCCTTCACAACAAATCTTGTTTTGTACTTCCCAATACCTCCATCTGAACCAATATTTTTCTTGAACACCCATTTACAACCAATAGGTTTTCATCCTTCAGGAAATGGTACAAGATCCCATGTATCATTCTTTTTCAAAGATGTCATTTCCTCATCCATAGAAATCTTCCAGGATTTTGCATCATTCATATCTAGTGCCTCTTCTATAGATCTGGGTTCATCCATGTTAGTATTCAAAGCAAAAATACATCTCCAATCATCAGGTGAATACCTTTTAGGTAGTTGTCTATGCCTTGTAGACCTACAAACAAGTTCAGTTGGAGGTTTTTCCTCCTCTTCTAAAGACCCAAAGTTAGATGAACTCTCCTCAACTTCTTGTCTATCCTTGGGCCTCGATTCAAATTTCTCAGGTGTAGAAGGAAATTGAATCACATATTCCTTTTTACTTTTTTCTGGCTGCAATGTAATAGAAGAAGGCCTAGTTTCTCTAAAAATAACACTTCTACTATGTATTACCTTCCGTGCAACAGGATCGCAAATCTTCTATCCTTTTACACCATAACCATATCTGATGAAGATATATTTCATAGCCTTGTTCTCCAAATTTGTTTGCTTCTCCTTTGGCACATGTGCATATGCATCACAACCAAAAAATATAAGATGTATTAATGAAGGCTTGCGATCTGACCATGCCTCTATAGGCATCTTATCAACAAGATTTGATGTAGGAGAACTATTAATTAGGTAACATGTAGTGACAATAGCTTCAGGCCAAAACCTTTGTTCTAGGCCATCACCACTCAACATACTCTTAGCCTTCTCCATCAATGTCATTTTCATTCTTTCTACAACTCCATTCTATTGTGGAGAATACAGAGTTGTCTTCTCTCTATGAATACCAAAATCTTTACATAATATATTAAAATCATTAGAGAAAAATTCAGTGCCATTATTAGTCCTCAAAAATTTTATTTTCTTTCCAATCTACAAATCAACCATTGCTTTAAATTCTTTAAATCAATTGAAAACTTCAAATTTACTCTTTAAAAAATATACCCATGTCCTTCTACTATAATCATCAATGAATGAAACATAATATGTGGATTTACCAATTGAAGGAATGTCTACAAGACCAAATACATCAGAATGAATAAGATCCAATACACCATAAGATTTATGAGAACTTGAGTAAAATTGAATGTAGTTTTGTTTTCCATAAATGCAATGCTCACATAAATCAAATTCAAGATTACAATTAGAAAAACCTTCAAAAAAAATTTTATTTTTCAAGGTCCTTAGACCCTTTTCTCCAATGTGGCCAAGTCTCTGGTGCCATAATATATTTTTCTTTGCAGGTAAATTTGTCTCAGAAGAAAGAGCGCCCTTGGGTACCCAAAATCCATGACAATTTGCTAAAGGTGAAACCCTCACTTATTCTACAAAAAAAAAATTCATATAATTACTATTGCACTCAACTATTTTTGCATCAAGCTTATACAATGTACCATATTTGACACCTCTAGAAATCACCATAGCACCTCTAATAATCCTGCATCCTACATCAGAAAATACTACATGCACACCCACATCTATTAGTTTTCTCACAGATAACAAATTTCATGCTAATCCAGGGATATGCAAAACACCATTAATCCTTTTTATTCTACCATAAGGAAACCTAATTTTAACTTTACCACGACCAACAATGTGTAAATGAGAATAATCATCCAAGTACACCTTACCTCCATCAAATTCTTCATATTCACAAAACCAATCTCTATTAAAGGTCATATGAAAAGATACACCTGATTCAATTAACCATGCATCATTACCTACACAAGTTGCCAAAGCTGCAATGAATGCATCAACATCTTCCTTCTCAGACTCAGAATCATAATCAAATTTCTTCTTTTTCTTCTTCTTTTCTTCTTTGCATTCCTTACAAACATGTCCAAGCTTACTATAGTTCAGTCAAATAACTTTGGAATTTCTATGAGATTTATATCTCCCTTGGACTTGGATTTTTCATTCTTCTCATTCTTCTTTCCTTTTTCCTTATGTCTTCCATGAATATTTAGGGTCTCATTGGCAGTGATGGATACCTTTCTCCTCATCTCTTCAGAAAGCAAAGAACCCACCACATCTTTAGTCTTCAATATAACAGAAGTACTCCCAATATCCATAACAAGAGAATCCCATGAATCAGGAAAAGAAAAAAGCAAGATCTAACATTTCTCCTCATCCATTTTGACACCAACTGATGCCAATTGAGCCACCAAAATATTGAACTCTTCTAGGTGGTATTTGATTCTTCCACCCTCTTCCATTCTCAAGGAATAAAACTTCTTCCTCAAGAAAATCTTGTTCACTAAAGATTTGGCTTGATACATCTCTCCAAGCTTTTTCCATAGTTTTTATGCAAAGTTCTCTTCATGGACATTAATTAAAATAGATTTTTTCAAGCACAATCTGATTAGACTCTTTGATTTATGGTCTATAACATCATATTGAGCAATGTGATTAGTATCTATAGGCCTTGAAACATTCTCATCAATAACATCCCACAAATCCTGATCTATCAACAGATCCTCCATCTTTAGCTTCCACATCTCAAAATTATTTTCAAAAATTTTCTCCACCTATATTCTCCCTAATGAACTTGCCATCTGAAAATTCCTGTAACAAGATCACAAAGTGTCTTCTGCACAAACTCCCACTCAAATCTATATTAGTTCAAAAAACCCAATAAGGTCCACAACTGAAACCAAAGGTGATCAAGCTCTGATACCACTTGTAAGGAAGCTAAGGTAGTGGAACAACTTCCTACACTAACCTTGAGAGAATAATAATGAATTTTTTTTACAGATCTTTAATAGTTACAAAACATAAACACAAATATCATGCATACCAAAACATGATGATTTATGAGGGGAAAACCCTTTCGGGAGAAAAACCCCACACTCCAAAAGCTGCCAAATATATTATTTAGAAATCAAAAGATTAAAATATACTTGTAGAGAAAGATTCTCATAGGATTATCACCACCAGAGATCAAGAGACAACCCAACCACTATCAGGCTCTCAAAATACACTGTCGTCTACATGTAGATACCTAAAAAAGACCTAGGCCTACAAATACTATTTTACCACTTTCCATCCTAGCATAATTGTAACATTTGAATTATGTCCCTAACCCACATTCAACTATTAATTAAATAATTCATAATTATTTAATTAATTCATAATCTCTCATTCTTCATGATTATTAAATAAATAAATCTTATTTATTTTAATATGTCACTAATTGTCAAAGTCTTCTAATAATTAAATAAAGTCATCAATTTATTTAATTAATCCTTATCATTAATGTCCTCCTGATTATTAAATTAATATACTTTAATATATTGATTTAATATGTCACTAATTCCTAAATCCTCTCTTAATTAAATAAATTCATTTATTTATTTAATTAAGTAATTATCTCTTCTAAATTAAATAATTACTGTTAATTATTTAATTGCCTTTTGTGACATTTCCCTATTTTTAAATAAAACAATTTATTTAAAAATGACTTCACATAGTTAACTGATTCTTCTTTTAGTAATTGATTTCAAAAATTAATTACTCATTATCTCACAAATCTTTATTTTGAATTAATTTAATTCAAAAGGGGAAATATTCTTCTACAAATCAAGTAATTTCTAAAATTACTGATTTTCTACAGTCTTATCCTCTTGTCTTCTGATTTTTACTAATTTCATCTCAACTATCACATTCAGTCTTGATTTAATTCATTTAATTAAATCTTATTCACACATATGGGTATTTTTCCCTAACCCTAATTGAGAGTTGTCTTATTGAATCTTGACCTTTGATTCTAGGGTATTCCTTAATCTCTCATCTTGTCCGTCCGTTCAAGATTGCATTTTCTATAAAATGACAATCTTGATCTCATTTTTGGATCCATGAATAATTATTATAGATCAATCATTGCTTAATTTATTATTTTGGCATTCTCATTCTCACACATTAGGCATATTTTATTTAAGACTTTGCATAATAGAATTTACTTTCTAGTTTGCATAGTTTATTTTATTAAATCCTTCAAAGGCATTTGCTAAGGCTAGACATTAGAGTTTGCTCACACACAAAGGCTGAGGGCATCCATTTATTATCACAGCAATCTCAAGAAGGTACAATGGAAGTAGTCATGGAGGAGAGAAATGCGTGAGACTATGCTAGTCTCATTCCTTTTCTCAGCATTTCTCCTTTGCATTCCATTGAATGATTAATATTTATATTGCATGCATGTTCTAACATAGTTATGTTTTGCAGGATTTATATTTATATCATTACACTACATACATCCCAGCCACTTATAACAAGCTTTTTGGAACCTTCTATAATTAGGGTTTTACAAGGTCATTTTTCATTTGACGTGTTAATAGAAAATTCTTAACATGTCTGTGGGTAAAAAAATTGATGTGTCAACAAGAAAAAACCTTGACATGTCAGGAAGAAAAAATCTTGATGTGTCAACAAAAAAAAAATCGGGGCATTGCCTTGAACCCCATGTCTTGTTACGAGTGTATAATATTTTCATGATTAGTTGCCGCATACCAACACACATCCTATCAAAAATAAACTGTATATAATTACAAGGTTGAGACACATTTTCCCAACATTATATGTTAGGGACATTACAACATGGAATTGTTAGATATCAACCTGATTGGTAATCTAAATCTGGTGATAATGTTGTTTATTAGAAAATCAGTCACAACTTTGATAGTGGCCTGTTTAGTGGGGATTGATTCTATCTATTTTGTGAAGTAATCAGTGGCCACTAGAATCCATCTATGTCCACTAAATGATTTTTTCTATTTCTCCTATGAAATTAATTCTTCATTGATGGAATGTAGCTTATGCAGATATTGGTCTTAAAGTCAAATTCCCAAAAAATAAAATTCCCTAAAAATATCTGACATGCATCACACTTCCTAACCATTTTTTGTGCATCTTCAAAGACTGCAGGCCATCAATAACCAAATCTCAAAATATTATATGTTGTTTTCTTTTCCATATAATGACCTCCCTACGATCCACTATGTATCTCACTCAAAATTTTGGTGACTTGTTCTTCAGTGACACTCTTGAGCAAAACTCCATCTCTGCTTCTCCACCATAGCTCATTTTGGATGATAACATATTTGATGGCATGCAACTTTAATGTTCTCTTTTTATTTTCATTCATGTCATCCAGACAAGACATGATCTATAAGCAGTAGATGATATCCTTCCACAAAGAAGAAGATTGCATATCACACTCAAAAGATATTAATCTTATATTTACATTATTGACTTGGTTGGCCTTTAGATTTGACTCAACCATGAGTTTATCTAACCCTTATCCTTTGAAAATATTTGTGATTTGGATTTCAAGGTTAAATTCTTGGATCGTATTGATCCATCTACATCTTCTTCCTATTACTTCTTAAAGTGTGAAAATTTATTTTACACCGACATTGGGAACATATGCAATAATTTTAGCTCCCACTAGATATATCCTAAATTTATTGATATCTTTAACCAATGAATATGCTTGTTTCTCTACCACATTGTCATATTTCATCTCAACAAACTACAAGTATTTTCTAAAAAAATAAATTGGTTGTTCAAATCCTTCATCATTTTTCTACAACAAGACAACAACAATAGTGTGTAATGAAGCAAAAGAAATAAGTTGGAAAGGCTTTGAGAAATCCAGGGATTTCAAAATAGGGGCCTTTTTGACTGCCTCCTTTATGCTTTGGAAGGCCTTGGTTGGATCTTCACTCCATGATACCAATTCTCCTTTATTTAGCATCTTAGAGATATACCTTGTTATCTCAACAAATTTGGTCACAAATCTTCTTTAAAATTTACCTACCCAAAAAATGATTAAATACCTTTAATAGTATTAGGATGAGGAATCTTCTCTATTGTTGCAACTCACTTTGGATAAATTCTAATGCCTTCTTTGGACACTATGTGGCCTAACAACTTTCCTTTTGTTACCCCCAAAAAAAAAAATTCTTAGGGTTGATGGAAGTACCATATTCCATAGCTCTAGAAAAGATATTCTCTAGATGGATGCAATGATCTTCTTATTCTTTGGAATATGTAGTAATATCATCCTAATATGCCACCATGAATATGTTTATGAAATCTGAAAATGCAACATCCACAGCTATTTGAAATGTTTCCCCTGTATTAGCTAGACCAAATGGTATTCTTACATAGACATAAGTGCCCCATGGTGTGGTACAAGAAATTTTATACTGCTCAAACTCTTTTACCTTCACCTGGTTATAACCAAAAATTCCATCCATCATTGGCAATAGTTCACAACCAGTAACCTTCTACAACATTTTCTCCATGTTAGGAAATGGTGTTGATGAAAAGGCTTTGGATTATTTGTACTTTAGCGTGGGTATGGACGTAAGTACATACCCTCGCTAAAGTGGGGGCTAAATGTAGTGTTATAAATTGTCACCACTCATAATTTCACATTACATGTGGCACCCTCTTTAGTGCATGTGCCTAATTATGCTTACAATGTACATTTTTTATGGTTATTTTAATAAACTTAATTATATCCTTATTTACTAAACTTTCAAAGAACAAAAAAAGCTTGGAATCGGGTGCCCAACACCCCTATCCCATCTATTTATGCCCAAAAATTCAAATTTGATTGTTGGCCTTAATATGTTTAAGAATTCAAATTCATTTGTTAGCCTATTTTTATAGTTAATTCAAATTATTTTTACTCATATATATATCTGTGTGTGTGTGTGTGTTATTCCCTCCTTTTTAACCCTTAAGCAATTATAATCTCTCTATAGCATAGAAATGAAATTAATGCAAGATAAGAAGAAGATCAAAATAATTATAGTCAATTAGAGTCCGTAAATCCATCATCAAATTCATGTTCATGCATTGTAAGATGTTTATTGTTTATGTTTATTATCATTATTGCACTAAGACTTTCAAGATATCAAAACATCTTCCTCTGTATTCTTGTGTGTGATGATAAAAGTGACCTTGAAATCCAATAAGGGTTTTAGAATTGAGTGGCAATCTCCTTTTGTGTTCATTGTCATTTACATTTATTATTTTTCCTTTAGTCCACCACTCGAGCACACACTCTTTATCATATATCATCTTTTTCATCGTGGAGGTGAGAACACCAACACAAGGTTTGAACAATTCAAGCCCCTATATTCACAAACCTTAACCCTCTATCTACTTTTAAGGTTTATATTTATGTTTATGATTGAAGTGGATTTGAGATCTCAAGGCTCCTAAACCCTAATTCATGCATTTATGTAATCCTCATCAAAAAATTAGGGCATCTTCATTACTTGAGATCTATCAAACTTTGGATCCTAATTTCCTTTATCAAATAACTTTAGACACTGGTACACCTATGCAAGCCCTAAAGCCCTAGATTTCAACACTTCTAGACTAGGGTTCCTGGTGCCCCTATTTTGCTAGTTCTTATCCAAATTGCAATTCTAGGTTCCTCTTTGTCTGCACTCTTCAGAATTGCTTTCTATTTCTATCATTTTATTTTGTAATTTCCAGCTTCTATTGCACTTAGCCAATTTGGTCCTAATTCACCTAATTCAATACATCTTATTAATCATTGCACTACACAAAAAATAAAAAGGGACGAAAACCTTAACCAACATGTTTGGCTCTCTATTGAAGAAAACAATCAAACAATATATTGTGGTTAATTTTGTGTCAATGTTTAAGGTGGAAAGATTGACCTAGATTAATTCATTAGCCTAGATTTCACCATTCCAATCTAACATTTGTGTATAAACTAAACAAAGAAGTACTGATTTTAAAATGAATTGATCTCTTCAATAGGGGTAGATTCTTCATCTCTAAAAAATAAGCTCATTTTATCTCTTTAAATTCTTATTTATTTTATAATTTTTTTAACAACTTAATATGATAAGATTAGTTTTAGGAAAAAAATTACAATTTATTGTTATGAAGTTAAAATATTATGCTTGCAAGTGTGTTTATTGCTCATTTATGAAATTTTAATAACATTTTTAGTTTGTTAATGAGAAATATTAGATGTGGCAACAATAATTATTTTGTGCAATAAACCACCTATTCATATAAATAACTTATGAAACACCATATTCCCCTGGAAATGAAATATCTTACAAAAATCACTAAGTTATCTTACATGACCATGATAGTAATATGGACTTTAGATATTTTCAATTTCATTTCTAGAGAGGTGAGGTACACTTGGTACTTTATCTAATTTGTTTAATTTTTCAAATCACCAACCAATAATAACATGGTATTAAGAAGAGTCTTTTGGTATTTTATATTAGGAATTAAATTATGAAACCTCTTTTACTCTAAGTCGGCCCTTATTATCAATTTAATAAGATTGAAGACACAAAACATAGATAATGTAAGATTCCTAAGTGTATTATATTAATGAATGTTATTTATTGTTCCATAACATTATTTATATTTGATATCCCTTGATTTATTGATCCTTACATAACTTACCCTCTCAATTATATGAGTAGACTATTCCATATAGATTATCATTAAATATACAACCATAGGTTTTCAATTTAAACTATTGAGCATCCAATATTATGGACATTGGAAAAATTTCTAAAAATATTAGCTTGAGAAGATGGGAATAGTTATTTGAATTGGGATCTACAAATATCGTAAGTATTATTTAGTCTAAGTAATAGATTTTAAATCAAAAAATATACTCAAGCAACAAAGATCACCTATAAAATGAAAAATAACCCTCTAAAAGAGAGTAAAATAAATAAATAAATGCAAGATTATATAGTGAGTACATGACACATAATGTAAAAGAGGAATATTTTTTATATAGGAAAGGTTAGAGATAGGACACCATAGGATTATTAAAATTTTCATAAAGGGTAAATGACTTAAAAGTGCCCTATGAAAAATTAACTAACTAGGTGTGAGTATGACCCAAGAGGGAAAATATTTAGGTAATAACCTCATTGACATGAAAACCCCCTTAGTTTTAATTAGGGAGGAACAACATATAAAACATGAAAATATGGTTCCTTACAATAAGTCTTGAAGAGGTATCCATGTACAAACAATCTCTCACAAAATGAGTAAAGGAGAAAACTGCTATAAAATAAGCCCTTTCCAAAAAGAGCGAAAATAACAAAAAAATGTATATAAAGTGGATAAAGAAGGAATCAAAATGACCCTCCAAGGAATACATCTATTATGAATATTCAATCAAAGGATATAAAGAGAGGGTATTTATCCACCCATAAATAATTTTTACATGTGCTAATGGTGAATGTTCAAAGATGAATGTTGAAGATTATAGAAAACTAGAAAACAAAATTTCCACCTTGGAAAGAAACAAAGAGATAATGGTCTATGAAAAATAAACTCCCACTCCAAGAAGAGAGAGGAGGATATAAGTCTTAAACTACATGCCTCTAAAAATTTCTCAAGTGTCTACAAGTTAAAATCAAAGGATGTCATAAGGTAATGAGATGAAACCAATCCTAATCCTATGAGGAATCATGAAGAATAATATCCAAAGACAAATATTATGTGATAAATTGTTTTCTATAGTCATAAAATATAAAATATATATCCTGAAGTGTGTCAAATCTACTAATTGGGACTTATAAAAAAGGTTTTTAATACCTATAAACATTTTTTCCACAAAGTTAAATATGAATGAATACAAACATATAGGTGAATTGTAGTAGAAACTATAACAATACTTAACTCTAAGTAGGAGGTGGAGGGGATGGAATATGAACACTTAAGTCTCAAGAATGAGAGTGGATAAAAGAATACCAAGGTTTAAGTGGCCAAACTTATCTTTAAGAATAAAATCTATATTATACACGAGTGTGAAAATCAACCAAACGAACTACAATATCATTAGAGGAAAATATGAAAAAGTGTAAAGGACAAATTTATGATCCACCATCCCAACAATAATGATAACTCTACTCTCTATGTCTCTAATAATAAATTTGAATTAGGTGTGAAAGAAGCAATATTTTGTGGCCCACTATGTGTGATCTAGTAGATGATGATAGGCCTATACTAAGGTAGAATATGGGATAGATTAAATATTCAAGAAAAAAAATAGTTTTATCCTTGTATTGATTTAGGGAATAAACTTATTAAAGGTGTAATGACTGATATATGTGACAGCTATAGGTTGTGAGGTGAGTATGAAGGAAATTTAAAAAAATTATGCTACATGCATTTTAAACTACTAAAAAAAATAAAAAATTATTATTTAACTACTATATAAAACATTCAGGCTATTGCAAGAATTGTGAGTGGAACACAACATTGTAAATACCTACACCAGTCATATGTAGGTGAGTGGTATTATAAATGTAGTAAAATTAGAGATTTATAAATTTTTAATATGATTATTTAACAATTTTAACTAATTAAATATTATGTGAATTACATGAGATGAATAATTAATGAAAATTACTATATTTATATCATAATCAAAATTAAAACATAGAGAGAAAATGGTGGAGAGAAGGAAAAACCGATGAAATCACAGGACACATGATTTTTGAGGGCATGGAGGACATCAAACTAGGTGGCCATACAATCGAAGGCATGGAGTTCACCTACTGAATCCTCCATGGTGTGCTCCACAACAAGCATGTAAGGCTCTGACAACTTGTGGAAAGGGTTCCTACACTAACCAAAATAATGGGAAGGAGCAATAGGCATTTTCAAGGAACAAATGGGGTTACACAAGTATGTGCTTAATAGAGCCGGTCGAATTTAGGAAGATTGAAAATAAGTTTTGGAGGCCAAAGCGGCATGATGACCCGATCCAACAAACCAGGTAAACCCTACATATGAACACACAACGGTTGTTTCTTTAATGGTAGACGGTCAAGCCTGGAGTGAGTCTATGAGACAGTTTAAAGAAAAATCTTTCTTTGTGAAATGGAGCTGCCCGTGGCTGGCGTTTAGAAGGGTTAGAAACTTGTGCAATGAGTATTGGGGGGAAACAACTATCCTGAAAACACTACCAACTGGGTTCTACCTGGTTATTCACTCGATTCCTTTAGATAAAGAATGGATTATGAATAGTGGGCCTGTTTTAATGGGGGGGGAAAGGGATTTACTTGAAAGACTAGACCCATAACTTCAACCCTAAAATAGAAACCATCTTGGAGGTACCAATTTGGATCTGGTTGTATAACCTACCCCATGAATATTGGGACATAGAAACCCTAAAATTAATTGGAAACAAATTCATAACCTTTGTTAAAGTAGATGAAGCCATCACTAATAAAGACTACAAAATTTATGCCCGCATTTGTATTCTTTGGCAGGTGATTCACCCTCTCCCAACAATGGTGGAACTTAAAATAGGGGAGGGAATTTGGAATCAAATTATAGAAGTCGAAGAAATGGTTGAGATGTGCTCTTCTTGCAAAGGGGTAGGGATGTTGGAAACAAGCTACACTGAGAAGGGGGGTGAATCATTGATGTGCAAAAATTAACTTTATTAATCTTTATCTTCAAAGAATTAACAACATTCAACCATAATTCATAAACATGAAGAAAATGAACACAACACCATAACACAAGGATTTTTAGTTGGAAACCTTGTTAGGGGAAAAACCATGGTGGATGGCCAATCCACAATTTAATCTAAGTATACTCAAATGAATTTTACAATAAGGGGAATTCACTTGCATTTAGGCACACTTCCTAGAGCTCACTGCTCAAATGGAAGGCTCACTACCTTACAAAGAAATCATATTAAGACCATTCGAGAGTTTGAACTAAGAAAAAAAGAATGTACATATGCCTAATTACAGTTCTGATTAAGCATAATTTCAATCTTCTATCCTACAGATTGATTTTGCACTTCTGCTCAGTTCTGCTCACACTCGCAACACAAATTCTCTATACGCAAGTGAAATTGCACATTATCAATCTTCTTCTTTGCTCTAATTCATAATTCTCATCACCACACACTTCATACTTCACACAAAATGATATGGACGATCTTATATACATCCGTGACTTAGAATTCAATTAGACTTTGTCGGCTTCAATAGAACACAAAATAATTACAATTGTCGGCTCAAACAATGAATAATATACAATGTGTATCCACAAAATTCAGCCACAACTTGTCTAGGACCCAAAAAAATATTTATAAACACAAAAATACTTAACCAATTACTTTCCATACATCTGCGACATGATACATTTATGAAGTCGGCTCCATAATTGATAAAATAGAGAATAGTCAACCAAACCTTCTAATTCACATAGGAGTTGATACAAGACACCACACTTCACTAGTAACATAGATAATATACCAAAAAAAAATTCCTGAGATGCGCAACACAAAACAATAATAGAAGATCTTCATATAGATCGATGAACACTGAATTACCAGATACTCTATTCTTCCTTGTCAATCTTTAATTTGTCTACTGGTATGATCAAATGATGATGTGCATATCTGATCATCGATTAGGGTTGCCATCAATGACAACACAAAATGATAGTAGTAAGTCTCTTGCCAACAATCTCCCCCTTTGGCATTGATGGAAACACTTAGTGAAAAATGACTAAGTGTCGGATCAGTACCAAGATAAACTGCACTGCCATCCTCAAAATTCCAAGAATACAATTCTCCCCTTGAGATGATTATACATATTTCACTCCACTATTCTCCCCCTTTGACATCAATGGAAAAGGCAGGGATGTGCATACAAAAACTAGATCAATCAATCAAAATTGTTATACAAAAATGCTTCTTTAACTTACATAAACTGAAAAATGTCTGCAAAATCTTTCTTTAGCTGGATCAGATTTGCATCCCAAGCTCCTTTGAGACTCTCCATGATTGTTATGTGACCATAGATTAGGTAGGACTATGTCTCTATAGATTCCAATTTGGCTAGATCACCAACTGCCATAGTGTCCTCTCCTTCCTTTAGAGCGCTTGACATTATCTCAATTTTTGGACCAATTATGCCTCTAAGTTCACATGCTCTAGAAAAAATCTTATCATTCTCATGCTTCAGGATTTTTATTTTGACAAGAAAAGACATCACCTCACCTTCTATCTTTCCAACACCATCGGTTAGAGGATCAAATGCTTCAAAAATAGTACTTAAATTTTTTTCCAGATCCTTAACCTTTTTCTCATTAGCTTTAGTAAATTTTGAAAAAGACAAACATGGTTTGTAGATCTTTCCACCTTTTGAAAAAGCATTATGTACATTCTTTACACATGTGGCTAAAATGGTTTTATCTTTAACAATCATTCTTTTCAATCCACTAAACCTTTTGACATCAAATTCTTTATGTACTTTTACCATAGCTGATTTTTTGAGTGATTCAAAGTGAGTACTAACTACCCAGCTGATAAGATTTTTCAATTCACTGGAGGAGGAACCAGTTAGATCTTTTACATAAGAGGGCATTATCTTTTCCAATACTCCAAATGCAATATTTATTAGTTCACTATCTTCAATGTGTGAATTCAGTAGCTCTTCTCTAGCTTTTTCTTTAGAAAATGAAGCTACTTTCATCTTTTGGATTGGACTTAAGGTAGATAGGTCAATAGGACCTTCAATCAATTCTGGATCCAACTCTTCATTCTCTTCAACCAAAAATTTCTTCACTGCCTCAGCAGTGTCTCTTGCCTCTACTAGGATTGTTTTTACATCATTTTTCTTCTCTTCGATTGTTGCTTCTACAGATGCAGGGATTGGTTTATCTTCAAGTATCTCTTCTTTCTCAACTGATACATTTTGAGGTATCTCAATTTCCATAGGAATTTCTAAGTTGTCCTGTGTAGGAGGAATCTATGAATCCTCAACTATATCAAAATTTTCTTCTTCTACTTCTTTTACCAGACCAAATGGGGCATCTTCAACATGTGTTTACTTAGCTACAACATCAATTCTATCATTTAACAGTATCTCCCTCAAGATTTTCTTATTTTCTTTTGTAACTTCATCAGTTAGACTGATCATTAGCTTATTTACCATTTTTTTGCTTTTAAATTTCCTTTTGGCTTTATTCAAGAGTGTCTACATGTCATCCATAGAAATTACCGGACATAATTCTGCAAGAATCCTTTCTCTCATATGTTATTCTTTTGTTCTAGCATTAAGTCTCCTCATTTATAGAATGCCATATAGACTTTTGGGCAGATTAGGAATTATTTCAATCAAAAATTTATTGAAAATATTCAAGTGTTTTATTGTTGCTTCTTCAAGAATTATTTTATCAAATTCACCAAGACTCGTACCATTTATAGAGTGGCTTGAGATTTCCATCCTTAAATAAAGCCTTCTCAAATTCTTCTACTGACATACCTGAATTGTCAATCTTTGTCTTCTTCTTTGCTTAAACATCTTCACTGAAGGGTTTTCCTTTTGTAAAAGTTGATGCCTTGGTGCCTTGATGCTTGGTTTATTTGACACCTTCATTGGACTCAGTTTACTCGTCATCAAAAACTGCTACATAGAATCTTTTTCTCTTATCTTTCTTCCTTTTTGCTTCTTTGTCGGATCCCTTAGATTCAGTTTTCACAGGGATTGATTTAGGTGCAGGGGTTGAATGGGATCTAGAGATTTTGCTTGTTCTAGCTCAGGAAGATGGTGCTACCAGACCAGCTGATTGATTTTTTGCTGCCTCCTTAGCTGCTTGTTTTGCTACTTCAACTTCTTCCCTTTTCTATCTAGATTCTTTTAACTTCTTTGTGAATATACGCAAACTTTTTGCTAGAACTTCTACCTCTTTTCTAACGCTTTTAGTTACCAAAGGTTTCTTGATATTGTTGTGAAACTGTATGTCCTTTTCAACATAGGTACCAAACCTTTCTTCTACTAGATCCAGAGGTTTACTTAGCAAGTGTTGTGCGTACATATCCAAATTTTCTCTTCAACTTCATACCCCATAGGCATGACCAGATTATTTTGGGATCAACACCTTCCATCATACACTGATCAACATCTACCATGAAGCAAATTGTATCTTTGTATTTCTCTACAATAGAGGTGGGAATCCTCTCTTGGGCTTGCATCATAGTTTGAAAACTTTTAAAGTATCCCCAAATAGCTGCATTATTTGTTTTGGTGTCTGCAAAATTGTGCAATAGATCTCTGATCTGAGCAGCTACCGGCTTGTCCTTTTGCTAATGAATCTTTCTAGCTCCCGGAACTTCACCCATGAAATAAAAGAATAAGAACAAAAGCAAGTTACCATACTTGAAAGATTTTTTCTTATCTTTCTTAATATTTACAAGATTTTCCATTAGTTATCTCCTCAACAGTTCACAGAGATCATAATCTGCATTTTCTTTCACCATCTGATAAGCAACATAAATTATTGTACCAGACACAAAATTATCTTGGCTGGAATGATAAATATTGTATCCAATAACCATATATGAAAATTTTACATCTATATCAACAATGTTATCAATTGGAATTGCTCTTCTGTCATACGTAGAACCTGTAGAATCAGTGGTCATTTGATTTTTCACAGATTTTAGAATTGGTAGTCCACTGGAAGAATTTAAACCTGTTACAACACTGATAGCCTCCTTTGTGATTTTGAATGAACTCATCATGGAATTGACTTAGGACATAATGAACCCATTTCGACTCTTCAAAGATAGGAAATTTGTTAATCTGAGTAAATTTCTTTGTTTCTAGGATTTTATGTTCAGGCTTCACACGGAAATATTCACCTATGATGTGATTATTATACAAATTCAAAAGTTGTGAACTTCCTAGTTCTTCAATATTCTCGTGAATATAAACCCTAATATCCTCTGTATGTAACACTCTATATAGAACAGATGAAAATGCTCAAAATGGATCGATCTCAAGAGACTTGTAAGGATTCCATTTGAACTTAGGACGAGTTCTATCCTTGAATTCAACTACTAGAGGAGTATTCATTTTGACCAAATCTCAAATTAGTAGAGTTTTATGATAAATACCTTTTTTGTCAGATCAAATTTTGATTGTCGAATCACTTCCACACTTGATTTCGCCTCAAATCACTAGAGTTCACCTTAGAGCTCTCCAAACTTATTTTCTCCAAAATACAAAGTGACAAATGAAGAATAGAAATGAATTTTTATCACTTGTATACCTAGCTCTTTTTTTCGTAATAAATGCTTTAACCCTAATTCATCTGGTTACCCTGTTCTTGTGCACTATGATGGAAAAATATTTTATGGACCTCCAATATGACATATCACTTCCTCCAATGAGTTCAAAAACATTTGTTGAGCACCTATTCACCTTCTGTACACATCCACATCCAGTGTTACTTACTAGTTATGGGTTAAAATATTTTCTTGACAGCTCCCCCTAGGCCAAAGGCCTGAAACTAATTCCTAGAGGAATTACTAGAAGAATGTTCTGGTGTTGGAACATTTTCTTCAACAGAGGGATATTTCTTCACCCATTTCTTCTACATCTATTGTCTAATCACATCTGTAGTGATTTTTCCTTTTCCCTTGATATCCTTCTGTATGTTTTTCCTTTGATTTACCAAACCTTTTCTATTCCAATAGAATGTAGCAATGTGACCAATTTTGATGTAGTTATAGCACACAAAACTTCTCTATCCAAACTAGTTGCTCCACTGATTTCTTCTTGATCTGAACTAGTTAGCAGTATGGCCAAGTCTATCGCATGTATAACATCTGATATTTCTATGAAATTGATTCATCACATTTCTGCATTCATTTGACTTATGACCAACCTTATGACAATTAAAACACTAACCTGAGAATGATGGACCACTTGATTTCATTCTACTTATACATTGAGTATCCATGTGTCCAAATTTATTGCAATTGAAACAGTATCCATTAAATCTCTGAGCATTAGGTTGCCTTACCAGATACCTTCCAGATTTGTTTACTTGATTTCCTTGTTTGAATATACTTTGTCCGGGTATGGAAATTTCTCCTTCTTCATATCCAAGACTTCTCTTGTCACCATTAGTCCTCTAACTATTAATTAGTTCATCAAGCTTGGATGAGCTAACTTTGAACTTTTCTTTGTATTAATTATCAATAGCAAGTTCATTTCTAAGATCATCCATCTATTTTCAAGTGCTTCTTCATTTTTTTTAGATTGTTCCAGTTCATCATCCAATCGGCTGCATACTTCAGATTTTTTTTTTCAGAGACTGTGCTAGGTTCTCTTCATTCTTATTTCTGTCTTCAATCTCCTTGGTCATCTTCATCATGATAGATTCCATTTCATGCTTTAGGACTATATTATCTCTGGTAATCTTTTCACATTCTTCTATCTTTTCCTTCAAAGCTTGACTGAGTTCTTCTTCTTCAATGCTCTTACTGTCATTCTACTTAATCTGATCATAGAGTTCCTTTCTCTTCTCTCTAGAATTATTGATTGTGTCTTTCAAAGACTCAATGAATTTCCCAACATCCGTGAGGTTTGCTTGTAATTTCTAAACTTAAGCCTTTGACTGATCAAGATCATCCAGGGCCACCAAAAGCTGTTGTTGAAGACTGCTTGAATCCATTGAAACACTTTCCAAGATCTCCCCAAGTTTTTAGACTTCTTCAGAGGAATAGGCTTTGATACCAATTTTTGGAAACAAGCTACACTAAGAGGGGGGGTGAATTAGTTTTGTGCAAAAATTAACTTTATTAATCTTTATCTTCAAATTATTAACAACATTCAACCATAATGCATAAACATGAAGAAAATTAACACAACACCATAACAAAAGGATTTTTACGTGGAAACCCTATTAGGGGAAAAACCATAGTGGATGACCAATCCATAATTTAATTTGAGTATACTCAAATGAATTTTATAATAAGGGGAATGCACTTGCATTCAGGCACACCGCCTAGAGCTCACTGCTCAAAGGGAAGGCTCACTTCCTTACAAAGAAAATCAGATTAAGACCATCTGAGAGTTTGAACTGAGAAAAATAGCATCTACATATGCCTGATTACAGTTCTGATTAAGTTTCAATCTTCTATCCTACAGACTGATTCTACACTTTTGCTCTGTTATACTCACACTCGCAACACAAATTATCTATGCACAAGTGAAACTACACATTATCGCTCTTTTTATCTACTCTAATTCATAATTCGCATCGCCACACACTTCATACTTGACACAAAATGATATAGATGATCTTATATATATATCTATGACTTAGAATTCATTTACACTTTTTTGGCTTCAATAAAAAATAAAATAATTACAATTGTCAGCTCAAATCATGAATAATATGCAATGTGTATCCACAATGCTCGACCACAACTTGGATAGGACCCAAACAAAGATTTATAAACACAAAAATGCTTAACCAATTACTTTCCATACATCCATGACATGACACATTTATGAAGTCAGCTCCAAAACTAATAAAATAGAGAATTAGTCAACCAAACCTTCTAATTTGTACAAGAGTCGATATGAGCTAGTGCACTTCACTAGTAACAGAGATAATATACCAAAAAAAAATCCTAAGATGCGCAACACAAAACAATAACAGAAGATCTTCATATAGATCGATGAACACTGAATTACTGGATACTCTATTCTTCCTTGTCAATCTTCAATTTATCTATTGGTATGATCGAATGATGATGTGCGTATCTAATCATCGATTAGGGTTTCCATCAATGACAACACCAAATGATAGTAGCAATGTATCTTTCCAACAAGGGAATGCTATAGGGGAATGTAGTCAGTTAGAGAAAGGTATAGGATTGGAACAAAATGCCTTGACAAAAATACTGTTGCTAAAAGAAGGATATTTTAAAGCAGAGGATAATAGTTTCTTGGAAGTAATATCAAGAAAACGGGACCAGTGGGTTGAGGAATATTGGAGATTGAGAAACTCTAAAATGGCCTCAGGTTTATGGATAGATTCTCAAGAAAAAGAAAGGCGGGTTGGAAATGAAAGGGTTGAAGAGGAGATTTTAATGGGGCCAGAGGCTTCTCAGACAGTAGGGTTACATGAAAATGTAAACATGGAATCTCCTCTAGGGAAATAAATCAACCAGATGGAGACACCTGTGGAAGTAGGAGTAAGTAAAATGACAGAGCAAGTGGAAGAGCTCAGGGAAGACTACTTCAAGCAAGCAAGGGTTATAGTTTTGGTTTGTGATTCAGGAAAGGCAGCTCGAGTTTCACCAAATTTTTCACCTCTAGAGAAATCTAATATTCAAATAGCTTCAGCAACAGAATGTCCCCCAGAAAATCTGTCAATTTTTGACATTACTACTAGAGACCGAACTAATAAATCAAGAAGGGAAAAACCTGGTGAAGAGACGGTGGAAAGTTGAAACTCCTCTTTAAAATCTCCTCAAGATGAAAATCTCTTGGTGGATGATAACAATGAAAATATTGAAACAGATGAACCTATTTTTAAGGACATACAAATTTCTCCTATAATAAATTTGGAGAGTTATTTTGAGGAAGAAAGAGAAGAAGGAAGCCCCTTTGAAGATTTGGATTTGGAAATCCCATTGGAGGAGGAAGAAGTTGGGGCTGATGAAATGGGATTAAGCTCAGAAGTGGGGATCAAATAAAAAAGAACTCTAGAGAAAAATTTGGCAAAACAAATCAAGGTTAAGGTAGGTGAAAAAAAAAATGAAGCCCTAAGCCAATAAGGGTAAAATTGGAGACTGTGGGAAGTGCTGTAGGAAAAAAAAAATTGAGATCGGGAAAAGGCTATGCCTTTTCCTAGGAGAAATTAAGGTCTTATCATGGAATTTCAAGGGCTGCAATGCCCCTGACAAGATTCGTTTGATCAAGAGATGTCTTGATCAAAAACGACCAGACATAGTTATGTTGTAAGAGTTAAAGTTAAATGGGACTGAAGCTGAAGCATTTGGAAAGCGTTTCAACTTCTGGAAGTGTCTTATTGTGGAGGCTATAGGTGCCTCAGGAGGTATAGGAATTCTTTACAAAGAGGCGGTGATGGAGGTCTAGACTCTTAGATCAAAAAATTCATGGCAGTGGGTAAATATAATTTCCAAGCAGTTACTTTCAAGTTTCTCCTTAATAAACATTTATGAACCAAATAATATCACAAAAATGAGAAGGGTATGAGGGGAGATCTCAGAGGTGATGATTGCTAATGGTGATAGACTCTTCCTTTTAGGTGGGGATTTTAATGCAATTCTACATCTATCAAATAAGAGAGGGGGCCTTGGCTGTTTCAACCAAAAATAGAAAGATTTCAGTGATATTGTAACTAATAATGGTCTTTTTCGAGATTCAGTTCAAAAATGGAGATTTTACTTGGGCAAATAGACGAACTAGTTTTCTAAATATAGCAGGTAAGTTAGATTCTTTATCGCAAGAAATTAGGCTAATTACAAGTGGAACTTTTAAGCTGATATCCTCCCCATCACAGGATCAAATCACTATCCAATTAATGTGTGAATTCAAGAGGAGGAAGCACTTGATCATTGCCCTTTCAAATTTGAAAAAATATGGTTAAGAGAGGAGGGGTTTTTGGAGCTGGTAGTTGATTGGTGGTCAAATGTGCCACAAAGCAAGGGAAACAAAGCTTTTGTCTTTTTCAAAAAACTTCATATTTTTAAGGAGCAACTGAAGAAATGGAATAGGGAAGTGTTTAAGAATATTTTCTTAGAAAAGCTCAATCTAGAACAAGAATTGGGGATGCTACACTCAAAATTCATTGAAGGACGTTTGACTGAGGAGGATTTCCAAATAGAAAAATAGCTTAACAAATAGTATGTGGAGGTTCTGGCACAAGAAGAAACTTTTTGGAGGTAGAAATCAAGGGAGACCTGGCTTAAGGAAGGGGATTGAAACACAAAAAAATTTCACAATGCGATCAAGGTCAAGAGATCCTGAAATAAAAAAAATTCGATATAGGACAAAAATGGAACTACCCTCACAGAAAAAAGAGGTGATTTGTAAGGAAGTTGTGAGATACTTTTCTGAGGCCTTTTGTAACAATCAGGTTGATATCTCTCCAGAGAATGAAGTGCTAGAATTAATTCCAAGATGTGTATTAGATGCTCAAAATGAAACGCTAACTAAGGAAGTCACTTTAGAAGAAGTAAAAACTGCCATTTTCAGCATTGGAGGAGATAAAGCTCCTAGTTTGGATGGCTTTCTGGCATTCTTCTTTCATAAGTTATGGGATATCCTGGCTCATGAGCTACAGGAAGTGGTAGAGGAATCTAGAATGGGGGGTTTTGTACTAAAAGACTTTAATAATACTTTTATTGCTTTAGTCCCTAAGAAAGAGGAAGTCTTGTCTTTCAATGACTTTAGACCCACTTCTCTCTGCAACACGCTGTATAAGATAATTTCAAAAGTGATGGTGAATAGGTTAAAATAGTTTTTGGATGCGGTGATATCCCCTAAGAAAAGTGGTTTTTCACCAAATTGTTCTATATATGAAGGTATAATTATTGCTCATGAAGTAATTCATTCCATAAGGCTAGCTAGAATGGAAAAAATGTTAGTAAAGTTGGAAATCAGGAAGGCATATGATGAAGTGAAGAGGCTTTTTCTTAAAGGTACTCAGGAGTTTTGTCTTTAGTAAGGATTGGATCAAATGGGTGGTGAGTTGTATAAATACTCCCCATTTCTCGGTCTTACTTAATGGTAGCCCATAAGGGTTCTTTTCTTTGAAAAAGGGAATAAGGTAGGGAGATCCCATATCCCCTTTCCTATTCATAATAATGGTAGAGGCTTTGGGAAGACTAATCTCTAAAAAGAGGGAGGAAGGGGGTTGGAAGGGTGTTTGAGTAGCAGAAGGTATGGATCATCTGTCACATTTTCATTTTGTAGATGATACTCTACTTATGGGAGAAGCTTCCTTTAGGGAAGCATGATTGATGAAAAGTACTCTAGCTAAGTATAGTAAAGCATCAGGACAGTGCATCAACTGGAGAAAATCTGAAATTTTCTTTTTCAATACATGTCAAAAACAAAGGGAAATCTATTCTATCTTGGGCATGAAGATGGGTTCTCTTCCTGGAAGATATCTTGGTATTCCTTTGTTTGGGGGTGCAAGCAAGTTGACTATTTGGAAGGATTTGGTAGAGTGTTATTTGAGATGTATGGACGGCTGGAAAAGAAGATGGTTGACTTCGATTGGAAGGATATTGATGCTAAAAGATGTAATCTCAGCCATCCCTATTTTTTTGATGATATGTCTCAAAATTCCCAAAAATATTGTTAAGGTTTTAGGTCAGAGAATGAGAAAATTATTTTGGGATGGGGCTTCTGACCAAGATAAAATTCCACTGCTTTCGTGGGAAAAAAATTATATTGAAAAAGGGAAAGGTGGGCTGGGGTTGAGAGACTGGATCATTTTGAATGAGGCACTGGGAGTGAAACTGGTATGGAATATTTATTCACAGCCATCTCAGTTATGGGTCTCTATTCTAAAAGAAAAGTATCTGGATTCGAAGGATAACTACAAAAATTTTACCATGCCGAATACCCCTTTGCGCTCAACAATTTGCAATTTTGTGATCTCTTGTCGTCAGGTCATAGTGGACCACATCACCTGGCAGATTGGAAATGGATCGAAAGAAATTTTTTGGGAAGATTCATGGGAGGGCTTCCCAGCTTTGAAGGAGAACGAAGATTTGCATGCTTTGAGAGTATGGTTCACACAACACTAGGAGATAAGGTTTGTGACTACTTGGTGTTTAGGCTTGATGAGTCAGAAGGTGATTAAGAGTTGAAAACCCTCCAAGATATTGAATTAATAGACTGACAGTAGACCCTTATGCAGAAAATTTTTATGTCTAGGAAAATTATGAATTCCAACAAGGAAGACAAGGTGGTGTGGTGCAGAGTAGTGGAAGGGAAGTATTTGGTAAAAATTGGATACCACTTCTTGGACACAGAGGCAGGGATTGATAATTGGCTGACTGGTTTATTTTGGGGGAAAGAATGTCTACCCAAGGTAGAGGCCTTTGCTTGGTTGGAAACCTGGGGTCACATCCTGACAGGTGAATGAAGGAAATGTTTAGGTTTTCGTAGATCGACCAAATGTTTGATGTGTGTAGGGGCAGAGTAAACCAGTGATCATTTACTTTTTCACTGCAATATAGCAGCACAGTGTTGGGAGATTCTAAGGAGGTATTTGGGTTGGAAAATTCCTACCCTAGAGAGCTTAGGAAGTTTTTTGAAGGTTGGCCCATATCTAGAAAAAAGTCATTTTTTTCCTCCATATGGAAAGCCAGTCCATCTTTGGTAGTGTGGGAGATTTGGAAAGAAAGAAATAGAATAGTTTTTTTGGACAAAGAAGAGACCTTGGAAAGGTTACAATGGAGGATAAACCATGCTATAGAAGAAGTGCTTGGGGTAGTGGACTCACATCATTTTAACCCATGAGTACCCTTCACCATGGAGGACAAATGAATCTAGGAGATCTCGTCGAGCATTCGCCTTCAGCCCATTAAGGGGTCGGGTTGGGTCAAACCAACTATTAAGGAGTCTACGAAAGCTACTTGGGAAAGACCTTTAGAAGGCTAGTGGAAAATAATTTTGTCATGAGGCTTCAAAGGGGAACCCGATACCATCATGGGTGGGATTTACAATTTGGGATCGGAAGGGATATTTTTTAGCCTTAGGGGTGAAGAAGTTGATGGATGGAATGAATAATGAAGCAGAAGCCTCAACAACATTACTAGCAATTAAATGTGGAAAAAATATTGGAGTAACTAAGATTCACTTAGAAGGGGACTCGTTGATAATATTCCAAGTGATGATGAAAGGAATCATTAGTGCTTGGCATCTTCAAAATGTAATTATGAGGATTAGAGAAGAATTATCCACATGCGAGAATTTTTTGTTCAGACACATAAGAAGAGTGGGGAATGCTGAAGTCGATATTCTATCTAAATGGGCCTTAACTTTTAAAGAAACTGGCGAATTTAAGCTTGAATATTTTAGAGAGGTAAATCTTACAGAATAATTGGAGATAGCTAGCGAGTACAATGCATTTAATGAGAAAGGTTGTAAGCAACTCGAGGTAGTTATGAAATGACAAGAGAAATGCAAGGAAGGTGAATGGTGGATCCTTAGTACATGTTGCTTTTATTTTGGAGTGGGAGTTTCAAGAAGGCTTTAACTCCCCTGCCTTCATTTTTATTGAGTGCATTTGTGTTATTGCATCGTGAAGAAGGCTCTGCAATAGAGAATGATAGTGTCAGCATTGGCATTACAAAAATCCAATGGAATCCAATTTTACCTTCCTCTCAAAGAGACAATCGAGCCCTTTCTATGGAGATGCATCAGAAAAAAAGATTAATGGGCTTATTTCTTGTTGAGGATGGCAGGCTAACGCAATGTGTGAGGATGATTTTGGGAAGGTATTTTGGAATCCTTAGACATAGGTACCGAATGAATATGGATATCTATTCATTGATAGCAACATGGGGATTAGACCTAGGCGAAGAGATAGAAATAGTTAGAAAGGTGTTGCAAACAATTGTCCATGAGGATTTCCTGGTTTGTATGGAGTCAATCCTGGAGTGATAAGTACCGAGTGTTGGTATGGACATTAGCAAGGGAATAGAGATTGAAGATATGGAAGAGCTACATGGGTTAGTGGATTGCATACCTTTCATTCACTGACCAGAAGGAAAATTCAAGTCTCGATGCCGAGAGGAAGCATTTCTCAGATGGCAAGTGCTCAAGATCTTCATCGAGCTACTGGAAGTGGAAGGTGGTAGCACGAGCTAAGGAGGAATTGTAGGGCATGGAGAGGAAAGAGAGAAAATTGAAATGCCAATAAAGAAAGAAAGGGAAGTGCCAGAAGAAGCGAAAGATGAAAGTGATTGGAATGGCAACAATGGAACTAGGTAGTGCAAGTTAATGGGAATGGACGTCTTTAAGCTTGTTTTGTTTTGAATTCCACATTTTGCTACTTTTATTATTTATTGTTGAAGGATGAACTCTATCGAAGTCGCTTGGTCTTTTTTTTGTTCTGGGATAGATGAATGCTTTTTGGGTTTATGATTTTTGTACCAGGATTACCCTGATTTTACATCATTGTAGGGGAATAGGGGCTTAATGGTGTAGTTTTTTTGCATGTTAAGGTGCCCTAATCTGAACTTACTTACAGGGAATGGTATTCTAGGTGCTTGATGAAAAATAGAAAAGATGACGTAATTTATTATTTCAAGCAATATAAATCTCTTATTATCGACCAAAATAAATAAATTAAAACATAGAATATAAATCTTTATCAACTACAAAATAAAAACACATGTGACTAGTTTAATAAAGTGACTAGCATTTCCTAAAAGAAGACCCTTTATTTTATTAATATAGTATAGAACTACCTTTGGATTATGATTAATAATTTTATTATATCATCCTTCCAAATATATTACACTACCCCCTCACACCATTTCTTACATATTTATATAAGAAATGAGAAAATAATAGTTCTACTAATTTTATATGACTCGATTTACAAAATAATATCCATGAATATAGGGAGTTATTTTTGCATACAAAACAAAATAATGGATGTATCAATCAATTGTGAAAAAACAAATTATTTATTGGTTATAATAAAAATTATTATAAAACAAGATTTGAACATAATCCAACTATCAATCAGAACCAATAATTTAAAAAATATTTCATATCATGATATTACACTCTAAGTAGGTACTATAATTATTTTATCTCCACCTAATGTGTGTCAAGATCTTCTTTCTCAAACTAAAATGATAACATCTATAAATTAATACTTGATCTAATAATTACTTTTTATTTTACTTGAAAGCTAAATTAAATATCACTTATTTTACTTAATGATATGTAATGAAAATATTGAAAAGGTCACGATATCATATAAAAATGAAACAAAAATGTGGTTATTATGGTATCAAAAAAATACTATAATATAAGATGAATGATACAAAAATTAATCTAATTAGATGGAAAGAAGATTGGTTGACAAGGATGGAACACAAAGTACATAATTGAAATTAACTTCTCCTATGTTACTATATCATTTCCCACAAACATGTATATATGTATTGTTCCGCATTAAGATGTGTAGTAATGTACAAGCCTCAAAAAAAGAGAACATAGCTATGATGAATCCATATGATGTGAAGCTCTAGAATCAAGAATTCATATCCTTTACTCATGGCTTATAAATGTAAAAGGTACCATTCTCTTACTCTTTTTTATTCAATTTCCCATTCTATTTGCCCATGACTATGTAGATGATGATGGTGTAGACACCTAAATTTGGATACTTAATTTGTCCAAATTTACCTATTTTTCGTCTAAATATCCTCTTATTTGCATTAATTAAGAAATATCGTTATTATTTAATTAATACCCTTAATTCTTCTAAATCCCTAAGGTATTCAATTAATAATTAAATACCTTACCCTTTATTTTCCTTTTCACCAAATGAATTAAATAAATATGAAATTTATTTAATTCCTCACATGTCACATCCTTTTCTTAATCTTAATCAACCCCTTAATCATTTCATTAGGGATGTGCACATGTCTAATCCTTGATTAAGACATGTCACATCCTCCAACTTTTGCAAGTTGGCTTCTTAATCTTCGTTAGTCACTAATCATCTTCTAATCACTAATCAGTTAAGCATAATAAGTACCTTGGTCAATTCTCCCCATCCCCTAAGGAATTTTTAATTCCTTTTTATTCATCCAAGGTTCCTCTCTTCCCCATGTGAATTTTTAATTCACTTTTATTCTTCTAAGGAATCTTCTCTTCCCATGCAAATTCTAGAACCTTTGACTTGCCACATCACATGTGCTAAAGTCTTCTAGAATCTTTGACTTGTCACATCACATGTGCTAAAGTCTTCTAGAATCTTTGACTTGTCACATTGTCACATGTGGGTAAGTACTTACCTTTTTAAGGACCTTGTTTTATCCAAGGTACTTTCCACCTCTCCTTTTGGAACCTTGTCTTATCCACAAGATTCCCCAATCATGTGATTTTTTAATTCACTTTTATTCACCCAAGATTCTCCTCTTCCCTATGTGATCATTGAGAGGTCACATCTTCCCTTTTCCAAGGTACTAGTCCTTCCTCCACATCATGTACCTTCCTTCCACCTCACTTCCACATCATTTCATCCTAGACCATCTCACATTCCACATGTCAAGATGTGAGGGCTTGTGAGTCCTCAACTCACCATAGCCTTCCATATTGGCCTTGTTGGTTTAATCTCAACCATTGAATTCTCTAAAGAATTCAAATCCCTATGTAAATACCCCCTCTTTTCTCTCATTTAGGACCTCATGCATTTGATACCAAACTCTTTCCATTTTTCCATTTAACACTTAGCCATTTGCACCCTCATGCTACCAATTTGATTACTCAACATGCATGCATTTTCTCTCATCATTAAATCAAGTAATTTAGCTATTAACATTTGAATTTTATCATCTAGTTCATCTTACATTTATCCATCTCCATAGCCATACAAGGATAACACAAGCTTTCAAACATCAAGGGCCAACCAAGGGATTCAACAACACAAAAAAGTTATAATCATTTATAATCATTATTTTGCTATCTTTCTTTGTGTTATCATTCCTTAGGTTAATCTTGAGGTGTATCTTTTGTGTTCTTCCATGAGTGCATAATAGTTGTTTTGCATCTTTAGAATAGGATAAACATTTAAGGGATCACATTTCTAGCATGCTCAGTGGGAACCACAAACGGGTCCCTTTATTTCACGTTTGTTGTTGTTGAGTTTGTTTGCAAGTCCAGGTCACAGAGGGGAAAACTTTCCCTCCAATGTGTTGCAGAGAGGTGGACTTTCCCTGAAGAGGGGTGGATTTTCCCTATTCTTCCCACTATTTCCTAATTTTTCATTGCAGAGGGGCAGATTTGCCCTCTCGGTTCACTATTTTCTAACATTTTCACTACACAGGGGCGGATTTGCCCTCCTCTTTCAGTGTTTTCTAACATTTTTATTGTAGAGGGGTGGATTTTCCCTCTTGGTTCACTATTTTCTAACATTTTCACTTTAGAGGGGTGGATTCGCCCTCTTGGTTCACTATTTTCTAACATTTTCACTACAGAGGGGTGGATTTTCCCTCCTAGTTCACTATTTTCTAACATTTTCACTGTAGAGGGGCAGATTTACCCTCCTGGTTCATTGTTTTCTAACATTTTCACTGCAGAGGTTTGCCCTCCTGGTTCATTGTTTTCTAACATTTTCACTACAGAGGGGTGGATTTGCCCTCCTGGTTCACTATTTTCTAACATTTTCACTGCAGAGGGGCATATTTTCCCTCTTGGATCACTATTTTCTAACATTTTCACTACACAGGGGTAGATTTTCCCTCCCGATTCACTGTTTTCTAACATTTTCACTGCAGAGGGGCAGATTTTCCCTCTTGGTTCACTGTTTTCTAACATTTTTACTATAGAGGAGTGGATTTTCCCTCTTGGTTCACTTTTTTCAATTTTTTTTATTACAGAGGGGCGGATTTTCCCTCCTGGTTCACTATTTTCTGACATTTCACTATGGAGGGGTGAATTTTTCCTAAACAACACATTTTGGAAGGTAAAAATGGGCATTTTAGCTTTGTTTTTGTCTTAGTTTTTTGTTGTTTTGAGGTTCTAACCCCCTAACCTTGATTGTTTGGGATTATAGCTGGATAGAGGGGCCAATTTTCCTTGTTCCTCACTCTATTTTCTGACATTTACTCCAGAGGGGCGGATTTTCCCTAAACAACACGTTTTGGAAGGTAAAAATAGGCATTTCAGCTTTGTTTTTGTCTCAATTTTTTGTTGTTTTGAGGTTCTAACCCCCTAACCTTGTTTGTTTAAGAGTATAGTTGTATTTATTGCTAATATTTTGTAGCATACTTTCAT
>CM021107.1:488956401-488987408 GCA_007115665.2 Sequoiadendron giganteum
GTCACTATCCCAACACCTCCAGTATCGCCACATTCTCCATCCATCAACCCTCCTCTCATTTCACATCCACCACATGTGCCAATGTTGGTCGTAAAAAACTTCCCCTATCACACATCCACTCCATCATTCCATCCATACACTTTCCAACACCCCATCCGCTATCCCCCATATCTCCCCCATCCAATCCCTTTGATTCCTCCTCTTGCATAACCCATTTCTCCTAATAAGGTTGTTTCAACATCCAATGGCCACTTTACACATGGGCTCTTATTACCTCATATGGAACTTGATGCTTGAGTCCTTCATCCATATGATTTATCATATGTCTTCTGAATCCATATCCTTCTCCATCTCCATCTATATTTTTATCCAAAAAGTCCCGACGATCATCAAAATCCAAAAAAGAGAAAAAAGAAAAAAAAGAAAATAATAAAGAGAGAATCATTCATCCAATGGTGAAAACTTGGCAAACAAGCACCTTGGATAAGTACCATGATGAAAACCTAGAAAATATGTGTCATGTGTAAATCTCCCATCTAGTCTACTTTCACGATTGGGGGCAGCATCCACCTACGCATTCCTTTCCTCCATCTCCTACATCTTCCTATCTTCCCCATCCTATCATATTCCATCTACCCCAGTCCCTCCATCTTCCTTGTGATATTGACCTAGATAGGGTCCAACCTATATACATGCTTTGGACATCTCTTGGCATATATTCCCGTCATCCATACACTATCATATTCCTTATCCACCTCTATCTATCTCCCATTTCCCATCTCACTCCCTTATCCATCCATCATACTATCCCTCTTGCTTGATCATGCATGACACATCTAGAGTGGGGGCATCTCCTTATTTGCGATTGAGTCCTTGGAGACATTGTCCATCCATTCCTCTAGGTAATCCTCTCCATCTCCCCATCCTACCTATTCTTACCTCCCCATCCATTTAGCCATCCAATCATCCCTGCCATCTACCAAATACCTTATCTTCCTATACTCTCATCCACTAGCCCTTTTCCATATTTTCATCCTTATCTTCCCATCCATTTATCCATCCAATAATACATTCCATCCTTCCAATTCCTTATCCCTCTATCCACCTATCCTAGCATCTTTCCATCTCCCCATTTTTTCACTTCTATTTTCATAATCCCTTGTCATTGGTATCTAGATATAGGCTACCCCCATGCAATCCAGTTCCATGCTACCTCCCTCTCATCATTCCTATCTATTTCCCACATCTTTCTCATATCTTCATCGCTCATCTATCCATCATCTCACCTTCCCAATTCATATTCTAATGATCTGAATAACAATCCCATCCCTAAGCTTCAGATAATACATATCTTACACATATCAACCATCCCATCTGCATGATCTATCTTGTATTATCACATCAGTCCCATCATTTTATCCATTTATCTTGTTCATCTCATCATCCCTTATCCATTGTTTGTCATTGGTCTCATTTCAAACTACGTTGCCCTTGCACTTTCACATAGGCAAGGTCGATCATTTGATCCACTCCTGAGGCTTTATTTTGTCTGTCCTTGTTTTTTGTCCATCCTTGTTGAACTACGTTGCCCCTGCACTTTCACGTAGGAAAGGTCGATCATTTGATCTACCACCGGGGCTCTATTTTTTGTATGTCTTGTCATCCTCCATCATCTATCTTTGGCCTTGTATCAAACTACATTGCCCCTACGCTTTCACATAGGCAAGGCTCAATCATTTTGTCTGCCCCTAGGGTATTTGTCCAGTCTACATCCTCCATCATGCTCTCCATTATCCTCTTTCCACTTTTATCCATGGTATTTTATCGAACTATGAGGGCTCTACGCTTTCATGTAGGCAAGGTTGATTTTTTATCAACCCTTAAGCCCCTAGGTCTTTAGGGCTTTATTGTCTTGTGTCTTGTTGTCATGTCATCTTTTCATTCCATCAAGTGTGTCCCTATCCTAGTTGGTGCTTACAAACAAAGTTCATTAGTCTCATGAGGTTCAATCGGTTTCAGATATCCTACATCATGTCGATCAACCAATCTATCCTCCATCTTTGGTCTCAATAGGATGTGTCCTTCCTAACAGACCACACCAACCCCATCCATCATCTTGATCCTATGGAAATGGATGTTTTTAAATTGATTGCAATCTTTTGATTCTTTTGATATTGTGTTTATCATTTGAGCTCCCTATCGTCACTTGTCAAGGCGGCCATGATCTATCATATTATGGTGTGTTTTGAATAGTTAACATAGGGGCATATCTTGATTTTTCTTTTGCTTGTTGTCTTCTTGGTTGTCCCACATAGTACCCACCAAGACCCTATGGTCTTGTGTTACACTGGGACATCCTTTTGTGCTTGTGGTTATCCCAATACCTGGCCTGACCAAAGTCATCGTGACTTTGGGGTGTTGGGATAGCCTTCTTGTTTTTTGTGTTTGTGTATGCATTAGACACTAATCCACCTCTATTCCACATACCATGGTATCTGGTGTCTTTTTCTATAGCAAAAATAAGTGCTCCGAAGAGGGAAAATTACATTAGGATTGCATTTCATTTTCCATTCCATCATCTTGCATGTATCCCCCATCCTCATCCATTCAGTCTCGCACAAATCATCTAATTGCATCCTTGGTCTTGTTCCTAGCCTTGCTACAAGCCTTTCTCGCATCATCACCATCATCATCAACATCGAGATGTATCCTTCCTTATCCTTTGGTGTTATTTCGGGATGTATCCTTCCCTCATCAACAACCCTTTTATCGGGATGTATCCTTCCTTATCCTTTGGTGTTGTTTTGGGATGTATCCTTCCCTCATCAACAACCCTTTTATCAGGATGTATCCTTCCCTATCCTTTTGGTGTTGTTTCAGGATGTATCCTTCCCTCATCAACAACACTTTCATCAGGATGTATTCTTCCCTATCCTCGTGTTGTTTTGGGAGGTATCCTTCCCTCATCAAAAACAATTTCATCATCATCATTGGGATGTATCCTTCCCTCCCCTCATGTTGTTTTGGGATGTATCCTTCCCTCATCAACAACACTCCCTCCATCATCAACCCATTTTGGTTTGTATCTTGACTGGGGCAACATCACCTTTTTCATTACATCCATTTGTGCTTCCCCATCTCCCATCGCTTATCATCCTCTCTTATCCATCACTTTACATCATCATCATATCTCGTTTCATCATCTCATCCATTTTGAGAGCACACCTGTGTTCTCTTGAACCTGCATGTCCTCTCGAGGGGTCATCCTCAATCCCTAATCTTTATCTTCACCCCCATCGTCTTTTTTCCTAGTCACTACTTTGAATGATTAGAGCATCTTTCCCAATCTAATCATCTTCTTCTAGGTTCTATGTTTTAATATTCTTTGAAATGATGCTACTTCATAACACCATCTCAAAGAGGAGCAAAATGTAGACACCTAAATTTGGTCACTTCACTTGTCCAAATTTACCCATTTTTCGTCTAAATATCCTCTTATTTGCATTAATTAAGTAATATCGTTATTATTTAATTAATACCCTTAATTCTTCTAAATCGTATTCAATTAATAATTAAATACCTTACCCTTTATTCTCCTTTTCACCAAATGAATTAAATAACTATGAAATTTATTTAATTCCTCACATGTCACATCCTTTTCTTAATCTTAATCAACGCCTTAATCTCTTCATTAGGGATGTGCGCATGTCTAATCCTTGATTAAGACATGTCGCATCCTCCAACTTTTGCAAATAGGCTTCTTAACCTTCATTAGTCACTAATCATCTTCTAATCACTGATTAGTTAAGCCTAATCAGTAGCTTGGTCAACTCTCCCCATCCCCCAAGGAATTTTAAATTCCTTTTTATTCATCCAAGGCTCCTCTCTTCCCCATGTGAATTTTTAATTCACTTTTATTCCTCGAAGGAATCTTCTCTTCCCTATGAAAATTCTAGAACCTTTGACTTGTCACATCACATGTGCTAAAGTCTTCTAGAATCTTTGACTTGTCACATCAACTCACATGTGGGTAATTACTTACCTTTTTAAGGACCTTTTTTTATCCAAGGTACTTTCCACCTCTCCTTTTGGAACCTTGTCTTATCCACAAGATTCCCCAATCATGTGAATTTTTAATTCACTTTTATTCACCCAAGATTCTCCTCTTCCCTATGTGATCATTGAGAGGTCACATAATCCTTTTTCCAAGGTACTCATCCTTCCTCCACATCATGTACCTTCCTTCCACCTCACTTCCACATCATTTCATCCTAGGCCATCTCACATTCCGCATGTCAACATGTGAGGGCTTGTGAGTCCTCAACTCACCATAACCCTCCATCTTGGCCTTGTTGGTTTAATCTCAACCATTGAATTCTCTAGAGAATTCAAATCCTTCTATAAATACCCCCTCTTTTCTCTCATTTAGGACCTCATGCATTTGATACCAAACTCTTGCCATTTTTTTTTATAACACTTAGTCATTTGCACGCCCATGCTACCAATTTGATTACTCAACTTGCATGTATTTTCTCTCATCATCAAATCAAGTCATTTAGCTATTAGCATTTGCATTTTGTCATCTAGTTCATCTTACATCTAGCCATATCCATAGCCATCCAAGGAGCACACAAGATTTCAAACATCAAGGTACAACCAAGGGATTCAACAACACAAAGAAGGTATAATCATTTATAATCATTATTTTTCTATCTTTCTTTGTGATATCATTCCTTGGGCTAATCTTGAGGTGTATCTTTTGTGTTCTTCCATGAGTGCATAATAGTTTTTTTGCATCTTTAGAATAGGAAAGACTTGTAGAAATCATAGATGGCATAGTAGAAGAAGATGAACTAGATGACATTGATGGGGGAAATTTGATACTATTCCTCTGAAGAAGGTTCTTCAACTCATTAATCTATTTTTTTCATTATATTTATCATGCCCAATTTATCCCAATAAGAACATGTATATTTCTCCTTCTTAGTTGTATAATTTTTAGAAGAGGTGGATGGCTCATTATATTTTTTATTAAGTTTTATTTTCTTCTTTGCTTTATCTTTGAGTGATTGGGCTACCTGTAGACACCGAAAATTGGTCTAGGCCTGCGAGTACACATTCAACATAATTTTCTATTATCCATAGTCATGATTAAATAATGTTTATTATTTAATTACCCTTTCTAACACATATTTCCTTTATTAATTAAATACCCGTTTTTAATTAATTCATTATCACCCTTTATTCAACTTGATTAATTAAATAATTTATTATTTAATTACCCCCTTTATCATATTTCAACTATAATTAAATATCTTTATTTAATTATTCATTTAACCCCCTTTATCTATAATTAAATATTTATTATTTAATTATTCAATTTATCCTTTTCAATAGTCAAATTAAATAAATTATCTTTATTTATTTAACTAAATATTTCATTTTCGAATGTTGAATTAAATTAACATTTAATTCATTATTAATTTTTTATGTCACATTATTCTATCAATCAGTTATCTAATCATTTACTCACCTTCTGACTCGAGATCTATTTTTAGTTCTCTAGTTATCTCTGGATTCAACATTTGATTGTCTCTGCGAGAAGACTCTCTGTCACAACTAGTCAATTAACTAGTTCTAACTCATGTTTGCATTCGAATGCATTATTCTTTGAGTTCTAACTCTGTCTTTGACATACAAAATCTATTTCTTCTATTTTCGAAGACAATTAACTAAAGATTAAGATCTTGAACTCTTGTTCTTTCTGTTTTCAAACAGTCTTGACACAAGATTAAACTCACGTTCTAACTTAGTCTTTATCCTTCAGTCTTTTCTCACTCATGTTCTAACTCACGTTCTATCTAAGATAGAACTCACATCACATGACATTCATCAATCTCGTTTGTCAATCTCTCTTTCAATCTGAGCCGATCGTTCGAAAACCCAAGATCTATAAAATAGCCTATCATTATCATTATTCCTCCTCCTGAAATCATACACTTTTGAGAAGAAACTTATCTTCGTTATTTTTCTTAGACATTCGATGAAGTTATGCTTGCATCAAACACAGGAATATGAGGGCAAGAATACTGAAACAACAAAATGGAGAAGAGCAATCAAGATAATTCGAAGGAGTGAATGCATATTCAGTGAGAGCTTTCCAGTTAATTTGTTTAGTTAATTATGTTTACTTATTCATTCTTTTTTGTTTGATTTAGATTAATATTGATTTAGCTTAGGATTAGCATCATTTATTCTAGTTGCAAATATCCATATCCAGATTTTATTCTATCTCACATTTGGTGAACCCGACATGAACACGCTTCAAATTCACACATCATCTTTTCGTCTTTCCATTTTTTTATTTTTTTTTTGCAGGTTATCGTATGACACACCACATCTGTTCAAAAAAATGACGCACCTATCCTTGCGCACTACGTCTACCATATTTCTCGATGCATCTTCCATTCTGCACCACATCCACCTGTCAACAATTCGTGAACCGAATTTGCCTATCAACAATTCGTAAGCCGCATCTGCTTATCAACATCGAGCCAGATCTGTGGCTCAAAATGCCGTATTTTCCTGGTAATCAATTTTCACTTTTTGGTCATTTTCGTACATTCGTATTTTCATTTTTCGTTGTTTAGGTTATTTTGATTTTCACTAATGTTTGGCTACATTTGTGTTAAGGTGGATTAACTTAGTGTTTGCAGGATGAAGCATAGAAGACCATAAAAACACAAACCATTATTTTCTATAGAATGAAATTCGAAGACACCAAAAATAAACTACTAATGATTTTTGCATGCAGAACCTAAAGCCTTTGTCTTTATTTATTTAGCAAGCTTCTTGTTTGGTAGATAGATAACTATTGTTTGGATTAAAAAGAATCACTGCTTGCCTTGTTTGGTGCGAAAGAACATTTTTGTAACCCTTCACGATTCAGTATATCGGAGTATCCTCTCCCCTTGCACAGTCATGCGATCCTAGGTGTAAGAGAAACAATTATTGACTCTAGACCTTGGGTCTGTCTTGGTGGGAAAAATCACTCACCCCAAGATGACTCAGACCGGTAACATGTTAAAGCCAGGAGACTTCCACCCGGTATATAAAAATAGATTTCTAGAGAAAGCCCATAAATCATGCTCACTATTCTGACAAGATGGATAGAAATGGACTCTCGCTGAATTTGGATAGTGCCCCATGAATAGAATGCCCTTACTAAACACCTTGTTGTAGTTTTTCCAAAATCCTACCTACTTGTTGGCGCAGCAGGGTCGGCCCTGTGAAGCCGTCTTACATTCTTACGGTTTATGTGTGGAGATGAGATGTATGCCATGGGAGTTTTATGGGTACAGTAGCTTGGTTTCCCCATATAAGTGAGTGTCATGGAGGGGAGCTAGTGGGGTCAAGCTACTAGTCATCTGCCATAAATATGCATAGCTGGAGAAATCCAAGTAAGAACTCAGCAAGTATTGTCCAAAAAGCCTAGGTTGTAAATTTTTTCAAGTCTTAACAGTTCTATCATCATAAACTGAAAATACATTGATTTTTGTGTTTGTTTTTTATTGTATTCGTCAAAAAATTTGATCAACAAACGGAGTCAGTCAAAAACAATTTTTGAAAAACTTCAACTGTCACAAAGTGAGTCGCAACTGTCAGTTTTAACGCCGCAACTGTCTTAGTGAGTCTCATTTGTTAGAGGAAAAGCCGCATGTGTCTATCAGAAAATTCATTTTTCATAGTCCAGATATTACGAGCCAAAACTGTCAAAATTTGAGTCGCATGTGTAGATGCAAGCCGCATCTGTCAATTTTCAAGCCACAAGTGTCTGTCAAAAAATTTAGGTTTACAGAGTCCATATTTAAAACCGTATGCATATTGTAAAACCGCATGTGTATTATGAAATGCATCTGTCATAAAGAAAACCACATCTGTCAAAAAGTCCAAACTCTGTCAGTATCTAAAATGAGGTTTTAGTCAAATTGTCACATGCACAATTCTAAACCGCATCTGTCAAAATTTGAACCGTGTCTATTAGGTGAACCGCATTTGACTATCAACAAAAAACTTTGAAAACCACAAACTAAAGTCTGAAACATCACTGTCATTTTTGCTTTTGTTTCTAAAGATCAACCTGGGATTGAAACTGGAAAATTTTTGCTCAAAACCTTGCATTATTAGGCGTCATATACGGCTTAGTCATAAGTCATCCTAAGTTGAATGCATATAGATAATTCCTAGGAAATTACATATAGTCGAATAGAACAAATTTCCGCATCATTGGATATGTTCATGTCCCGATTTGTCACAAGTCATTGAACCTAGTCACTTTAGTCCTATTTAGTGAATCTTTTCAGCTCAATAGTCTAGTTTTGAAAATTCACCTTGTCAACTGTCCTTATCCTGCAATCAGGTTCCTTGGTTAAACACAAATCATTGCATGAATTTATTCCATAGGTGGTGGATTATACCCATTTCAGAATCATTTACCGTCATATTCTACTCAAAATTTTGCATATTCTCTGTCCTACCATACGTCATCTTAGTATACGTCATTTTAGAAATCACTTTAGCAACATCATTTATTTTCAGAAAATCCAAAAAAAACATAGAAATAAGACATATCAACTTTTAGACATAGTTTGCATTACCTCATTTTGAGCAACTTTTCATGGTTGAAACAAGGTCTCAAAATAAACATAAAGCAATGTCAGACTCCAATGAATTCATCAATCCATTCAGAAATCAACCTTCAGGAAGTGAGAGACCGCACAAACCTTTGCTGGAAAAACACGTCACTAGAGACACACATGGACGAATTTATATAGAAGACATAGACGTCATTGTACAAGATCTTGAGTTTGCATCCTTTATGGATAAGTGTTTGGAAAATGATCCCCAGTGATATCTAGCAAAGTTTCTAGTAGAAGGTGCCACACTACCACTAGGATTTGATATTCATACTTTGAAAACATAGTCTACCCGACCAGCGCAAATTGTGACGTCAAGTGTTTCTATTCCCCAAATTACTGCAGCGATACCAACCGGCATCCCAACTCAAACATTGTCAATTGTAAATACAACCCCTTTCAACATAACATAGGGTTTACAATTTACTACGGGGACAACTTCCTCCAATCCCTTTGGTACCAACACTACTGGTAAGAGATCCAAAGTTGGCAGGAATATTCCTATTCCAAATCAGACCATTCAGATAGGCAATATTCCTATACCAAATTAGACCATTCAGACAGAAAATATTCCTATACCATATCATAACATTCAGACAGGAAATATTCCTATACCAAATCAAAACATTCTAATAGGATATATTCCCTCGCCAAATCACAGCCCGTCACAGAACATGGCATATCAGAACACCTACATTGATCCAAACAAAGCACACAACATGTCCTTGACACAAGTAGATGTTCTCCAAAACCAAATGCAAACTCTTCAACAATAGATGGACAACATGTCTATGTCAGGCAAACAAACTATCTCAGTGCAAGAGCTATGTCCATGTCCATTCGACAAAGCACTTTATATGACACCTTTCCCCCATGGATACATTATACCAATTTTTCCTAAGTATAATGGGAGGAAGAATCCTTTGGAACACATTAGATAATTCTCAATGGCATGCATGGACATATCATATGACCCCACATACTTGATGAGACTATTTCTGCAAACCTTTATTAGGATAGGACTGGAATGGTTTTCTAAATTACAATATGGCATACAATCTTGGGGTGAATTAGCTGAGAAGTTTTTCGAACACTTTTCCTTTAACATAGACAACGAAATAACCATAGCTACCTTGTGTCACACATCACAAGAAGACGACGAAAATTTCACCACTTTCTTTCAGAGATGGAGAAGTCTAGCTAGTAGATGTCCAGTTGAAATACCAGAAAAGAAAAAGGTCACGATATTCCTAGAAAACATCAATCCAAAACTGCGAAGTGACTTAAGGGTACATTGTTGTAATTCATTCCTAGACTTGGTACAAAAGGGCATCATCCTTGAAAAATGCCTTATTCACAAAGGAGAAATTAAGGTACCAGGCAGAAATCCAGTGGTTCAACATCAAAACGCACCCAATGATGGGAATAAATTTTGGCCTAGAAACAAAAATGTTACAAATGACGGCATTGTTGATGCTAAAAACATACATACGGGACCAGTTATCACACTTAGAGGTTACAAATCCAATCAAGACATGACGAATAGTACAGATCAAATAGCCAATTATGTCCAAAATTCACAGCAACAACGACCTCAAAGAAGATTTCCTACACGTGAATTTACTCCTTTAGGACAACCAATTGAGACAGTTTTCAAAGAGTTGATTAAACATAATCTCATACAACCTTTGGAATGAAGAGAATATGATCCTGGATAGTTGAAACCTTCATGGTGGGATGATAACTCTTTTTGTAACTATCATCGAATGAAAGGACACAACCTGCAACAATGTCGCCAACTGAAGAATATTATACAAGACTTTGTTGAAAACGGAACCATAGAGGTCAATGGGTAGAAAAATACCAAGAATAGTAATCATAAGGTCTTCATAGACCCGTTACATGACCACACAAAAGGAAAAGCCTCCAGTTCAGAAACCAAGAATTCTCCGTCAGCCAATTACGCAAACACCAAGTATGACTATGGAAAAGGGAAGACCATATATAGCCTCCGAGCTACAAATGAACATGTCGATACCATCATCATTAAGAAGCATCCAGAATGTGTTGTAAACACACGCAGATCAAAGATAACTATTCTGGGACCTTCTTCTGAGCCACCTACACAATCTTCCAAGTCTAAGTGCAATCTCTTTGATCAATTGAGAAAAACCCCCGCACATATATCCATCTTGGAATTGTTGACTTTATCACCTGAGCATCGAGCCATTCTTGATAAAGCTTTGCATAACACAACTGTTCCTACAAACTTAGATGTCAATCGTTTCGAAGAAATGGTGGGATATTTAACCAACTCGCATCATGCCACATTTTCCCAACAAGATTACTCAATCGAAAAGTTTGATCATAATGACCCATTACATCTTGAAGTCCTAGTCCATCAAACCAAAGTCAGATGATTCTTGGTAGATAGAGGAGCAGGTTTGAACCTATGTACCCTAAAATTGGTTAAGGCATTAGGATTCTCAGAAGACTGCATAGACACCTCTAAAAGTATAGTCATCAAGGCTTATGATGATGAGGAAAGATCATCCAAAGGAGTTGTCACACTCCCTATCAAAATTTTCCCAACAATTATGAACACCAGCTTTCAAGTCTTGGATCTCACCCTTCTATACAACTTGTTGTTAGGTAGACCTTGGATACATGCAATCAAAGTTGTACCTTCAACATATCACCAATGTCTTAAATTCCTGTATAATGGCACCGAGATCACGATTGATGGTGATCCAGATCCTTTTTCAGTATTGTACAAGCCTAAGGGAAATTCCATAATGACAGGTACCAGTTAACCAAGAAGCTTCATCATCCACTTTATCCCTATACGTTGACCCATCACATCTTACTAAGTTCATTTCATTGAAACCACTATCATCCACTCCTAAGGTCAAGATCAAAGACAAAGGTTGTGGAGAATATTAAATAAAGGCATCATACTGTGTCAGTCAACTGGTTCCACCTAAGGCATATGGATTACCCAAGGTAGATAGAAGACAGTCAGTAGTCACATTTCATGTTCCCCCTACAATGACATTGACCAAATGGGGAGAGTTAAGTGAAGAAATTGTGGATCAAGATGATATTACCTCCTGGTTGTATCAAGAAGACAATGAATACCCCTCGCCTTCTATTCAAATAGGTAAGGACCAATATGGAAAAGGCTTTAAGATAATGCAAAATAAAGGCTATGATGGACATAGTGCATTAGGACTACATCAAAATGGAAGGACAGAACTGATCACTGTCTCACCACGACTGAAATACCTAGGGCTAGGGTTTCAACTGATTAGAATTGGGTTTCCTAGTACTTCGTCGCCATTTCAAGAAGTGATTTCTTGCGCAGACATCAAGATATCTCATGAATCACTTCCCCCAGTTTACGATGAATCCCCTGACTCAAGCGATTGTGAATGGGATTCCCTTTCCTCTACCAGTACCATGAACATAGATGCTCTATTTGGAGAATTGGACCTATAGATAAAACTTGTACCAAAATCATCTAGTCCCCATCATAGGAAACACTTGTCCAAAGAAGAATGGAAAAATAACTATTATTGGGAAACCCTTGATCATGCATCTTGGGGGCCTGACAAACCATCTTCTAACGATTCAGCCCTTGCAATAGTCCCACATCAGAGTTTACCTACCCCTAGGAAGAAGAAGAAGAAGGAGTTAGTCCAAAACTTATGTGACCATGTCAACCATTCTACACTCGCCTTGTTAGCTTCCACCTTTGCTAACTCTGATGATGACATGCCCCTTATATATCTTGAACTTATTGACTATGATCAACAAGGTACACCCATCATAGACACATTCGAGAATGACGAAGCAATTGTTGAGTTCATGGGACTCCGAGAAGGCATACCCAAAGGGGATCATAAAGCTAGGTTTACCATAGACTTGGATGATAGAATATTTTGGGGAGTCTATTTACACCTCTAGTCGCAAAAATGAGAATAAAAAGAAAAAATACAATGAAAAGAAAAATGATCAATCCCTAGGTGAAAACTGAAAGGCACTTTTGGACGAAGAAACAGTCAAAATAAAGGACGTATCTAAGGGAAAAAACCTCTCAGAGGCACCCAAAGATAGAGGTTTAAATACTCTCCACGTTGAACAGGAAAATTCACCGATGCTAGTAGAAGAGTTTGTTTGAAGTCAACATAGGTACATAAGAGAATCCTCGGATGGTATATTTTGTAGCTTCTTTAACAAAGATAGAAAAACCTGAGTTTAAGGAATTCTTCAAAAAGAGATAGATAAACTTTGCATGGTTGTATGCTGACATGCCTGGGCTGGATCCAGACCTAATATTGCACCATTTACCACTACAGCTAGGTAGTAAGCCACTCAAACAAAAGTTAAGGAAAATGCATCTGCAAATTGCTCTATTGGTCAAAGCAGAACTTAAGAAACTCTTGGATGTAGGATTCATAAGGATGATAGACTATGCAGACTGGATATCAAATCTTGTGCTATTGACTAAACCAACTGGGGGCATTTGCATTTGCACAGACTTTAGAGACATCGATAAGGCATGTCCTAAGGATGACTTCCCTTTGTCAAATATCAACATGATAGTAGATCTTACAACAGGATACGAGATGCTATCCCTCATGGATGGTTTCTTTGGATATAACCAAATCAAAATAGTAGTTGAAGACCAACACAAGACAGCTTTCACATGTCCATGGGGCACATACTGTTGGAATGTTATGCGTTTGGTCTTAAGAATGTAGGAGCTACCTATCAACGGGCAATGACTACGATTTTCCATGACTTTGTACACACTCTCATGGAAGATTATATAGATGAAATTATAGCTAAATCGGAAACAAGGGGAGATCATTTGAAGGTTCTAGACAAGATATTCCAGCGGCTAGAGAATTACAATGTCAGGTTGAATCCAAAGAAATGTGTCTTTGGAGTGAAATCAAGGAACTTCTAGGGTATATCATCTCAAGAAGAGGCATTGAAGTAGATCCAGAGAATGTAAGAGCTATCATAGAAATGCCTCCTCTAGTCAGCATTGGTCAACTAAGAACCTTGCAGGAAAGATTATAGTCCATCAGGTGTTTCATAGTACAACTGGCAGATAAAATACACCCATTTCAACATTTACTCAAGAAAGGAGTACCATTTGTTTGGACACCTGAATTTCAGGATGCTTTCCAACAAATCAAGGGCTATTTGCTCACTCCACCTGTCTTAATGCCACCTATAGATGGAAAACCGTTGATACTATATATTTCAGCAACTCGGCCAGCATTAGGGGCTCTTCTCACACAAAACAATGGCGAAGGTCATGAAAGAGAAATCTATTACATCAGTCGTACCTTGGTAGGATATGAATTGAATTATAGCAACATAGAATGTGCTTGTCTTGCGGTAGTCTTTGCTACCCAAAAACTTTAGCACTATATGCTAAATCGGCAAACAATGTTGGTAGCAAAGATAGATCCCCTCAAATATCTCCTAAGGCTGCATTAATAGGTCGATTGGCTAAATGGGTTATGATACTTAGCGAGTATGACATCCAATATGTTGAGAGGAAGGCTATAAAAGGGTAGGTGATTGCAGATCAACTAGCAGATGCACCTATGAAGGTAGACCATCCTTTAGTGGCAGATTTTCCTGATGAATTTCTCTTCAACATTGACATTAAAACCGAATGGAAACATACTTTGATGGGTCACATACAAATCATGGTTCAGGAGCAAGTATCCTATTTGTTACACCCCAAGGTGATACCATTCCTAAATCATCCAGGATTGCTTTCCCTTATACCAACAACATAGCAGAGTATGAATCCTTAGTGACAAGATTAAAAATGGCAGCGCAGTGGAAGATTAAGAGCCTACATTTTTTTGGCAATTCTCAGGTAGTAATCTGGCAAGTAAATGATGATTACAAGACTAAGGATGAGAAGCTTTCCCCTTACAAGCACATGGATAATAGTTTCAAGCAGTACTTCAGTGACATTACCTTTCAATAAATACCACGTATTCATAATAGGGTTGCAGATGCTATGGCAACCGTGGGTTCTTTATTGGATATTCTGAGTAACGTGCCTAAGTTTGAGTTTTTGGTTGAACAATTGTTGGTCCCTGCCTATGATGTCCTCGATTCTGTGATGGTGTGTACAATTGATGGTCCTACTTCCCCTTGGTATAAAGACATATTCGACTATCTAACTGACCAAACCTTACCTTTAGACTTGTCCAATAACCAACGTCAAACCTTCATATGTAAGTCAGCTAAGTATACCATCATCAGAGATACCCTATATAGGCGTACCTTATATACCTCCCTAATGAGATGTCTCGATGTTGAGGAAGCACAAACAACTTTGTGAGTAGTGCACGAGGGTATATGTGGATCCCATTCAAGTGGTCCTACTTTAGCCCATAAGATTATGAGACTAGGTTGTTATTGGCCTACAATGGAGAAAGGCTCATATATCTTTATAAATAAATGTAGACAGTGTTAGATACATGGAGATTTGATAAGAGCACCAGCACAGGAGCTTTGTTCGATTACAACACCATGGCCCTTTTCCCAATGGGGACTTCACCTCATAGGTAAGATACACCCTCCATCATCCAACGGCCATAAATTCATCATAACCGCACCTAATACTTCGCCAAATGGATTGAAGCTATTCCCATGACCTACATCATCGGCACACAAACATCTAACTTTATCCTGAACTATATCATTTTTTGGTATGGTGTACCCCAATCCATAATCACAGACAATGGCCACCCATTCAAGAACCAAGAAGTACGCTAGTTATGTGAAGAGTTCCATATCAAACATCATTTTTCCACCCCTTATTACCCACAAGGTAATGGCCAAGCCGAGGCATCTAATAAAACCATTGTAAGAATCCTGAAAAATACTGTCAATGACGTTGGTCATGATTGGCACCTACATCTTAATCCTGCCTTATGGGCTTACCGCATAAGCATTTGTACTCCCACTGGTGCCACTCCATACTCCCTAGTATTTGGATCCAAAGCTATCTTACCTATTGAGGTTGAAATACCTTCCCTAAGGGTATCCTTGAAGGGTCACATCGACGATGAAGAATACCATGTATCTAGGTTACAAGAGCTAGAATTACTAGATGAACGGAGACAGAAAGCACTAGACCATTTGCAAACATATCAGAATCGTCTTCGTCGAAGCTATAATAGGAAAGTTCTAAATAATATTTTGACATTGGTGACCTAGTTTTAATGGAGAATCCTAAGAATCAAGCTAAATGAGAAAAACCAGGTAAGTTTGAACCTAATTGGTTGGGGCCCTATATAGTCATAGAAGCTTTTGGGTCAGGAGCGTACCAACTCTCTACTCCTGAAGGAGAGCCACTTTTATCACCTATCAACAACCTGCATCTAAAGAGGTTCTATGCCTAGCTTCTGGGAATCTGTGTCTTAATCTAGAAAATACAAAAAAATGGTTACCTTGATGAAAACCTAGCAAATGGGCATCTTTGTAACACCAAAAAAAAATTACAAAAAATTGAGAAAATCAAAATTGTCAAGAGAAATAATCCGTCCAATAGTGAAAACTACTTCGGTGGCGCTATGGATAAGTACCATGGTGAAAACTTGGCAAACAGGTGCTATGTGTAGTCAAGCTCGCTCTTTTGTCTACCATCATTCCAATCAGACTTTTTCATCATCCATCATAATAAATGGTTGTCTTATCCATTTCTTGGAATGATTGACATCGAAGTCCATTTCATCACATTCCCCACTCCATCTCACATATCTTATTCCCGACTGGGGGCATATCCTTGTTCTGTGCCATGACACCTTGTACATAAGGTCACACCATTGAAAATGTCCTGAAAAATCCTAAAAACAGTAGAAAAACTTCGAAAACACAAAAAAAAAAAAATCAAAACATGTTAGAAAATACCAAAAACAGAGTTAATTCAATCAAGTTAAGTCATTCGTAGACATAGTCAAACTACATTGCCTTTGTGACTAGGACGTAGGCAGGGCCATCAATCGATGTGCCCCCAAGGCATTAGGTTTGTCTGTCTAGGTTTGTCATGTATCACACACATCAAAATCATGACTCTTTGTACATTCAAAGTCATTTGGTCATGTCCAACTACGAGGTCTCTACGTGTACAACGTAGGCAAGGCTAATCAATTGATGAGCTCCTGAGACCACACTAGGTTAGTCCACTAGGGTTCATTCACATTCACTATCACACACGTTGCATATCATTAGCTTTAGTCCATATCTTTAGTCAGTTATGTCAGTTAAAGTCATGTCAAACTATGAGGTCTCTGCGTGTACTGCGTAGGCAAGGCTAATCAATCGATGAGCCCCCGAGGCCGCATTAGGTCAGTCCTTTAGGGTATCATCTCAAGTCATACACTATCAATACACACACACACACTTTTAATCAGTTAAGGAATCAAAAAATTTCATGCATCAACAAGGAAAAACATCTCAAAGTCATCAAGTCAATATCAAACACATTGTCAAAATGATCAACCTATGTCTTAGCAAGATATGTCTTTCTTGTCAACAGACACTGTCAAATTGTCATAGCCTCATGTTGTTTGTCGCATCAACATCATCAGGCTCCAATGCCTTATACGAAATGTGTCTTTCTAAAACCAGGCTTTGTCATGCCTTACACAGATAGTCACCAAGTCGAAACCAGACTCAACGTCTTATTGCGGTATGTGTCATCCCTCACATTACGCTATGTCAACATCAAACAATCAAAAAATTCCACAAGATCAAGTTTTGGCGAATAATTTTATTTGGCTTTATGACTTTATATCTTACTTTGTCTTATCTTTTTATCAATTTTTGAATCAGTTCGGTTACTAGCTTTCTCAAGGATGTCCTTTGGAGGATTTAGAGAAGCAAGGATGTCTCAGGACTCTTTTTCTTTGGCTGTTGTCTATCAATTGTCTTTTTAACATTGGTTTTTGAGTCATGTTACTAGTTTCCTCAAGGATGTCCTATTAAGGATTTAGAGGAGCAATGACATCTCATGACTCGTCTTTTATTTATTTGTTGTATGTGGTTTGTCAAGACAAAACGACTGGGGCAACTTTGTCCTTAGTATGAGTTAAGACACTCCTTGTCTGCAACTTTCTGTTTTTCATAGATGGATGACTTTGTACACTATGGTCTATCTCATATCATGGTGTGTACTATCCATTTGTGTCATGTCCCACCCAATGATGATAACAAGCAAGCATAGCATATTTGGCAATATATCAAAGATTATATGTTTTTCTCAATCAATCAACCTTAATTATTTCTAACATTTTGAATTCATTCATGCTAACATTTCTCTTCTTTGACATAATGATAAAGTCTTGTGACACAATAAAAACATTAGATAATCTACATTTGCATACATTCTATAAACATTTCATATAGTTACATTGTATTTCAAACATATAGGAACATATTTACGATATCATTGCATAATAGGCATTTCATCATCATAAGATACATAATATAAACATTGCATGTACATATCATCATCACATTTAAATAACAATATATAGAGTATTACATCCATTATCATAAGTAAATAGAATCATTATAAAATGCATAACTCATACATGTAGAAAAATTCATTCATAACACATGTACATACATCATCTAGGAAACATAATCATGTAGAAATAATGCATCACCACAAAATAGAACTGCATACCATATAGAAACCGCCAAAATCATATATATATCGCTCAAAATAATATGTCATAGTACAATGTCCGAATATATCCATAAATTAAAAAAATGAGCTTGCAGGCTCTTTGATCAAAATACAGTGTCTACATATGTAACCATATCATTGTGTCCCACTGCCACTATTGTCATCTGGTGAAGGTGGTGGGAAAAGACTCAAAGGTTCTCTTTATGAGGTGGAAGGCCTCTCATACAGACCTGCCCTCGGTGGTCCTACCACACCCTCTGTACTCTGTGTCCTGGTGTGACTCCTGCCCTGTGATCTCTAACTGCGAACCTCTGAAAAGCTAGGAGCTCGTCCCTTTGCTGGCACCACTGCCTCATATAAATCCCTATAATAGGTAGCTCTCTCTATTGATCTGACTAGCTCACGTACCATACCATCAGATGAAGTGCCACTACCAAGGCATCTGACCTCTGTGAACTGTTGCTCTATCTCCTATCTCCAAGCTATGGCCTGATCCCTCTCCATGAGTGCATTGTCTCTCTCTGCATGGGCACTGTCTCTCTCTGCATAGGTACTGCCTCTCTCTATCCTCATGGCATCAAAATCTTATGTCATCAATCTCAGTCTCTCCTCCAAAGCCTCACTATCACCATCCCTAGGGGCATCATCCTCATGTCTCCCCTCCACAATCCAATCTCTGATCTCTCTCTCCTGCTCCTCTATCGGTGCCTCCTCCTCAACATCATCCTCCCCATATCCTACCAAAATACCTAGAGGGTCTATATCCACATCCTCTATGACATCCTCTCCTCCAATATCCACACCGGCTCGCTCCTCTATAATTGCCTCCTCGGCAGCGTGCTCATCTCCGACTTGTACATCAGCTCCACCTTCGATGTCCAACATCGATACGTCCTCTACCACTGCCTCTCGAATAGGTGATAGTACACCTACCTGGCCTCCTCTCCACCCTCTCCATCCTTTCCTACCACCTCTACCATCATCACCCCTCCCTCCAACTCTACCAACTCTAGCACCTCCACCTCTCTGTCGTCCTCTCGGTCATGTGCCTCGTCTCTCCACTGGTGGCGGCTGATCCAGATCTGTGTATGGAATCAAACGATGCTCCGCCCACCATGCATCATATGCAGCTATCGTCCCTAGGTATGCTACTCCATCTCTCCATCCCCATTGTACTGGTTGTAAAGCTTGTATCTCTCCCTCTACGGTAGCAACAAGAATCATGGGCCCCCAATATGGAACCTCTCTAGAAGAATGAGCAAACTCTGCTCTACTCTGTGGCTCATCCTAAACCTCACTGAACTGTCTCAACACTCTATCTGGCAAGTGTCACTCTATAATGTGCACACTCGAAATAGTCCTCCCAATCAGGTATTGTGTCTGTCTGCAATACAGAAAATGTCTATCATCATCAGACCACTCCTCACAGTCCATGTATGGTCTCCATGTGAACTGATCTAGAATGTCAAGTGCATGTCTCAAATATCCAGTGTCTCCCACATGGCTCTGAGTGATGTGTCCCATGTACCATAACACATACGAAGATCTCTCCCGTCGCTCTATAGTAATCGGAGGATGAAAAATGGCTATCCTCTCCCATGCCCAAACCATCAACAGAGTGGTCCCACAACTTAGTGACTGTGCATCTCTATATGCAATATCATGTGAGTGAAAATACAACATCCCTAATAGACATGGACCCCAAGCATACATGGTCTCTCTCTCTAGCATACCAATCAACATCTCACCCCATCCAAATAGAAAACCATGACCCCTTCAGTCTGGTAATAATATCCCACCTATCAATGTACATAATATGCAATCAATCCTATCATATCTATTTTCCAACACCGGCCATCTGATCTCATAATGCTCGATGTCGAGCCTATTGATATCGTACACCAGATAAAATCTCGCTAGCTCGGTCAGTCCGTACTGGGTATCATACCTCACTCGCTCTCCTCTAATCGGTAGTCTAAGTATCCTGTACACATCCTCCAATGTGGCAGTCGCCTCCCTAGTCAGCATATGAAATGAAGATGTCTCGGAGTGCCATCACTCACACAACACAGTAAGCATCCCCCTGTTCACCCGAATGGTGGGCATCGAAAGACAATGACATAGACCAAGTCTCCACAAGATTCGTATCTCTGCACTACTCAAACAATCTCTTAGATCGAATGTGTCAGGACGTGTCTCCTGCATATATATAGGATCTAATACAACCTACATTTCAACCACAATGTCAAAAAAAATTAAGTTTTTCTTAGAAAAAAATTTCAAAAAATTTTACCAGCCAAATGCGGCTCACTTTAGTAGATGCGGTGCATTCTTACAAATGCATTGCACGACAACTCATTTGCGTCGCATATTACATATGCGTTACACATTTACCACAACCATTTCTACCTAAGCAAATGCGGTGCAAAAAACCAAATGTGGTGCATTTTCTAATCCTATCTACCTGCTACATATGCATTTCACTAATGCACATGTTGTTCATTACCCTACATGCATTTATTCCTAATGCAGATGCGGTCCATAACTACATATGTGATGCAATATAATGCAAATGTGTTTATTCCCTAAAATGCCAAATCTCACCTAGGCATGTTTTAGCACATGCGTCGTTTCGCAGTCAAATGCAACGAATACGACGACATATGCGTTGATCTCGAAAGACCGCATATGCTAATTAAATTTAAAAGGCCTAGAACTACATGCAAAAATAAATTTCAAGTTTTCATTTTAGGGTACATATCGATGGTCCTACGTCGACTGGCCGCTTGAAGGTTTGGATCTGATATCCTCGATGCATAGCATAGGGAATGGCTGCCATCTTCGTCCACTAGTCAGAGAAAATTCTCAGTTTTCCAAACTCCTCTAGGTGCAAATGAATTAGTTTTCAACCTAATTCCTATTTATAGCTAGGGTTTGGGTGGCATTTCTTCTGCCCTTGTCTATTGGTTGCTTAACCTTTCAACTTCAAATGACCCATACATATCTGTATCATCTCCAAATTCAATTCTGTCAACTCCATAGCATGTCTAATTGTCAAATTGATTTATTGGGAACATTTCCTGATTTTTTTTAAATTTTTCAAAAAATTGTCAATTTTCTCGAGGGGGCATACCCTAACCTATTTCATACTAGGGCACAATCGGGGCATATTTGCTTTGACACAATGCTGAAACAACATTGTATCAAAGAGGGGCAAACTGTAGACACCGAAAATTGGTCTAGGCCTGTGAGTACACATTCAACATAATTTTCTATTATCCATGGTCATGATTAAATAATGTTTATTATTTAATTACCCTTTCTAACACATATTTCCTTTATTAATTAAATACCCTTTTAAATTAATTCATTAATTCATTATCACCCTTTATTCAAATTGATTAATTAAATAATTTATTATTTAATTACCCCCTTTATCATATTTCAACTATAATTAAATATCTTTATTTAATTATTCATTTAACCCCCTTTATCTATAATTAAATATTTATTATTTAATTATTCAATTTATCCTTTTCAACAGTCAAATTAAATAAATTATTTTTATTTATTTAATTAAATATTTCATTTTCGAATGTTGAATTAAATTAACATTTAATTCATTATTAATTGTTTATGTCACATTCGTCTATCAATCAGTTATCTGATCATTTACTCACCTTCTGACTCGAGATCTATTTTTAGTTCTCCAGCTATCTCCGGATTCAACATTTGATTGTCTCTATGAGAAGACTCTCTGTCACAACTAGTCGATTAACTAATTCTAACTCCTGTTTGCATTTGAATGCATTATTCTTCGAGTTCTAAGTTTGTCTTTGACATACAAAGTCTATTTCTTCTATTTTCGAAGACTCTTAACTGAAGATTAAGATCTTGAACTCTTGTTCTTTCTATTTTCAAACAGTCTTGACACAAGATTAAACTCACATTCTAACTTAGTCTTTATCCTTCAGTCTTTTCTCACTCATGTTCTAACTCACGTTCTATCTAAGACATAACTCACATCACATGACACTCATCAATCTCGTCAATCGATCTCTCTTTCAATCTGAGCCGATCATTCGAAAACCTAAAATCTATAAAATAGCCTGTCATTATCATTATTCCTCCTCTCGAAATCATACACTTTTGAGAAGAAACTTATCTTTGATATTTTTCTTAGACATTCGATGAAGTTATGCTTGCATCAAACACAAAAATATGAGGGCAAGAATACTAAAACAACAAAGTGGAGAAGAGCAATCAAGATAATTCGAAGGAGTGAACGCATATTTGGTGAGAGCTTTCCAATTAATTTGTTTATTTAATTATGTTTACTTATTCATTCTTTGTTGTTTGATTTATATTAATATTGATTTAGATTAGGATTAACATCGTTTATTCTAGTTGCAGAGATCCATATCCAGATTTTATTCTATCTTACACTACCAATGCTTGACTCTTGGAAAGTGCATCTAACTAGATAAGATTAGTTTGTTCTCTAGTCAAATGGTCACAAAATATCTCAAAAAAAGGTATTGTAAATACATCACTTAGGACATCCATGGTGGAATAAAAGGTAGAAGAAAATACCGCATATGGTCCTTTTAACCTAACTAAAATTAAGAATATATATTCCTTATGAGATTTATCATGTCCACAACTTGTAAATTGAGATCCCAAAGATTTAAACTTAACAAAATAATATTTAGTAGAAAAAATGTATAAGGAGAAAGAGAATTTAATTTTCTCTATTTGCAAAGTCCAAAATTCACTAACTATACCAAACAGATTTCTAAAATTTATCTCATACTTAGGTGTTATGCAATCCTCAATTAGACTAACCAGCAATTATAAAAATGTAACGAAATAAAACCTATAGCCTCATCAAGTTTGTTCATGTAAAAAAATTCTCATGGTTCTTACTAAAATCTTGTTGTGTATCACCCAACATAGACCATAAATCCTTAGATAGAGTAATCATTGCATCTTTATTTTTTCATGTATGATAATTATGAGAAGGAGCTCAAATGAATTAGAAATTTCCTTTAAAGAATCACCAGTAGAGAAAAATAGATAGTATACAACAATAATCTACCTTAGAATATCTTAAATATGAATCAATAATGAAATTCAAGTCCCCCACCAAAAATTAACCATTAATTTCAATATTTATAAAAAAATGAATAAGAGTACTTAAAATAACCTTAAACTAAAATGATGATATCCAAGGAAGAATTTTAAAAAATTACATAGATAGAGATCTAGCGCTCAACAACACCTTTATATTACCTATAAGAAGTCCAAAATTAGATACCATGGACATAAGATATGGCTTGTCAAATTTATGAGTAAGTACAAGATTCAATCTAAAATAATAAATAATTGAGAGAAAAATAAAATAAAATACCTATATCACTATGAATTTCTTGGAATTAGCTTTCTAACACCTATGAGAACACAAGATATTGATACTTTGGCCTCATTTTAAAAAAATCTTCTTTAGGGCAATTAAAAAAGGTCCCTTTACATTATTTAGGTAGCATTGTTGGCTTGAGTAGTGGATCTAGGCGGCTTCTTGGTGGAAATTTTTTTTTGAAGAAGGGTGGAGTGAAGCCCATAATTGAATGGTGGAATGAAGTGTTGGCAGTGCTTGGTGGTGGTGGCATCAATAATGCCACTTACTAGCATTAAGACCTTGTGGGGCAAAAAGCAACTAGGGGTGTTGACCCCATGGTGACCAACTGCTAATCAAAATAGATTTTATAATTTTAAAAATGCTACCAAATTGTACTCACCTATAGATGACATTAGATAATGTCATAGAGAAAAATATTTTTTAATTCCAAACCAAATCCATACCTTGAGATGATGTAGGATGGCACATAGACTATTCCTTGGTAATATGTTGAGTGATTGCATGGACATTTGACAATTGTGACTAGTATGGTGAATATACAATCATATCTAGACTTGTATGGTCCATACAATTGTACATATTTTATAATGTCTAATCTACTAACCTTACAAAATTAATATTTTTTTTCAAATTCAAAACATGTCAAGTTATATACCGATTTATAGATTTTTGGTTTTTTTGACTCAACTATGAGGTCCATTTCACATCAAGATGCACCTAGATTTTTTCTTGAAAACATTCCCAAATTAAGAAGGGGCTTGTAGATTTGAAGTTTTGATACCATGTGAGAGTCACACAAAAAACTCAATCAACCAAGATGACCTACAAAACAAGAAATAACCTTCCACAACATAATAGCAAGAAGTAAATGTTAGATTATATATTATATAAAACATACATAACATATAAGAGAAACGTTTCTTAGTAAGGAAAATAGAGAGATAGGACAACATAAGATTATATTATCGTATCATATGACATGGGACACAAAAAGTAAATGACTTAAAAGTACCTTAAGTAAACTTAACTAATTATTTATGTAAATGAGACTCAATTGAAAAATCAATCAAGAAGTAACTCCATTTATACCAACAGTAGATTTACACTTTCAATCATATTTAAAATATAAAAAAAAATGACATAAAATCTGATCCAAAATATTGAAAATTAATAAACATTGAAAAAATATTATATTTTCATGCCAAAAAAATTGAGTGCTTGTGTGATTCCTTTAGGTCAAGGCCAAAACAAACATAAAACAAAGAGGTAAACATACTTTTCAAAAACATTGAGTAAAATATAATTTAGATAAATATTTTGAATAACACTTTATTTATCAAAAAAAGAAAGAAACTAAACTAAAAATATCCTAGTTTAATAGTATTGTTAGATTTCGTGATAAACATGCTGTCCTTTTAAGGTGGGGAAAGTGGGGTCTCTTGGTTTGTCCCCTAGCGAAGACACTCCTTACAACACTTTATCAAATATGTTTTAATACATTGTGAAGGTAGGTAGAACGTTTTGTACATGCAAATTATTCAGCACCATTAAAATAATATTTAATATAATTTGCAAATAAAATAATGACAATTGTTCACAAATGTGTTCAAAATGTCTAAATTTTTTTAAAGAGGGATATAATATATGAAGTGACAACCAAAGAAACTCCCCCTTTTAATACCTTGGAAATAGTTGTCTTGGTTTATTTTTAGTGAGACACGTATTGTATTACTAGCCCAGTTTTTCTTTATAAAACAATTCTAGCTACCTCATATTATCTTTTTTTTGAATGTTATTGATTGATAAGTCACAAGTATTGTGTTGATTCTAGCATGCCAATCATACGTCACATGTGTATCTTTGTCAACTTTCACCTAGTATGAGTCCAAAATAAATAAATTGAGATGTGTGTTGTATTTCTTAGGTAAGAAGATAAAAATACTTTGTTTTTTAAATAGTTTGTAGATATTGGGTATATAGATTATTGAATTTTCTTAGTCTAGAGTTAAGAATTAGGTGTTGCAATTTTTGATATCCAGTTTTGGGAATTGAATTTTCTATGTGTATACTTATTAAATATGAATTTATGTTTAATAGGTATGACGATAGGCTTCAGCAGTGGTTTGGGTCTCCTACGTCTGTGGCTAGTATGGAAGTGGAGACGTAAAGTTCTACTGTTAGTCCGGCTCAAGTTAAAGGGTAATGTTCAATTTCTTTGTGCTCTTTGTGAATGTCATCTACATCTTTGAATCATCTGGGTCGTGGTTAAAACTTGCTTGCAAAGTCGAAACTTTGAAGGTGTCTTATTTGGTCAAGTCAGGGCTTTCAACTTTCATTGGGTAATTGAAGCTTGGTTTCTTTTGACTTTGGGCATTGTTGGGGTAAATTGCATAAATATCGATAATTTGTTTGCAATGGAGTATTTGTATTTGAATTTCAGAATTGAACTATAAATTAGGGAAGGTGAGCTCCCATTTTCTGATGAAGCAACAGACTTCTAGCTTTCAAAAGTTTTTAGGGTGTCATGTCTGAGTCTGTTGGATAGCATTAAAAGTGTTATAGGGCATGAAATTCTATATCCAGACTCCCCCGGGCTGTTGTTTCTTACTCAAATGTTTTCCATTTTCCTCTCAAATGCAATGGACTTGTTGTAGTCTTTTGATTTGGTGTCTTTAGTAGAAAAAGAAGTAATGGTTCTGAATTACATGGATGAGGATGAACTTTTGTAGGCTACTCAAGCATATAAAATGATGAAAGGAAAGGCTTATATTGGTGGCCTCTTTCCAAAAGGTTTTGTAAGGAAAAAAATAGGTTTCAGAGATGTTTACACAGCCATTAAAAAGGGCCTCCATAATGATGACCCTTGGACTTTGTATAGAGTACTCAACACCCATGCTCAAACAATTGGTCCATTAATGGTGGAAAAATGCAAAGAAACATTCTTTGCAATTGCTTTCATTCTGTCTCATCATATTCGGCATGGCCTGAGGGCAACTGCAATTATCAACGACATTGAAGGATCTCCTGAAAATGAAGATGTAGAAGAAGAAAGAGTAAATGTTGCATCAAGCTACACCGAGTGTAGGTTACAAATGCGCCCAACATTGGTGCATTGGAGGTTAATGAAGATCAGAGGGGCATAGCTTTCAATGTTTCTGCTACATTGGGTGTAGAAACTGGTCAATGGAACAGTGGACTTCCACACAATGAAGGTTTGAATATTCCTGATGTGGCTGACATGATGGAAGAATATTATGGATATTTCTGCTACTACTGGATTATATTCGAATATGTATTTTCTAATAATATTTTAATGTTCTATAGTTATGCATAATTTTATAGTGGATAAACACTAATTTTTTGATATATTATCAAAAAATGAATATTAGCTAGTACTATAATTTTGGTTTTTGTAATCTCCTCTTTTCAAGTGATATAATATATTATAGGCACTAGCCTTTTGCTTTAAAAAAAATAGGTATGACAATGTTAACATTTAAGGATGGTAATAAGAGTTTATATAGTTCTCTTGTGTGATGACACACACTACAACACCTATTTACTTGAACTGCTTTCTCCCTCTTAAAATATTAGCTACAATAACCTATTTACTTGAACTACTTTCTCTTGATTATGACAAATATCAAATCATATAACATAGGTTTTCTCAAGAACCTCTTTCAACAACCTTTCACTCAAAATATCTTGTTGCAATGCACTCTATTATTTGGCGTTTCTTTGTCTCTAGGTTTAGAATTTTTTTGTGACAAGCTAGCTACTTAGTATAGCATAAAGATAGAGGAGTTATTTATATATGTGTGTGGGTTTTAACACACATATATGTACACATATGTGTACATACACTTACATATATTCATATACATATATATATATGTGTGTGTGTGTGTGTATAGTCAAATGCGTGCTCAAATGACAAGGCCATAAGGTTTTCAAGATGAAGATTCAAATTTAAATCCCCATTATGACATCTAAAGGTGTGTGTACATACATACATATGTACGTATGTATGGTCTCATAATAGTGTGAACCACTTTTTGGCCAAAGCGAAACATTAAAATTAACCTTTTAAACCAAATTTCCACCTTTTGTCATCCATAACAACTAAAGAGTTAAGAATTTTAAAGATGATGTGAACTCGTGATTTTTGATATTCCATGTGTAGTATCTAATATTTTCTTTTTAATTCTAAAAAAATGATTTGTTAAATTTTTAATAATTTATTTTTTATATTTAACAATATTTTAAAAAAGTGATATGTATTCTTTATCACTTAACCTTTTCTACAAACAAGATAAAATTATAAATCCTTCAATACATATTGGAAACACCAATATCTAGTGTACAAATATTTTTTCAAAATTTTTATTATATATTTCTTTTTTGTTAATTTTTGAAATGAGAATAATTATACTTTAAACATAGGTTTATCCCATATCACATAATTTTTTTATATATATTCAAATTAAACATTTTTTTGTTGAATCAAGAACATCAATACCTAGTGTATAGATATTTTTTAGTATTATTTTTATTTTTCTATTTTTTCACATGTGTGGAACAAAGACCTTGATGTTTGGTGAAAAACCTATATTCAAAAAAATAGAAAATAAATATAATAATCAAATTAAATATATTTAAAATTATACTTTAAAAAAAAATTAATATGAAGGCTATGGTCTTGTAATAATATCCTATCATTTTGATTTTTTTGCTAGTTCAACCAAGGTTAAAAAAAAAAAGAGTACCAAGGAAGAAAGGCCCATCAAGGGACCTTCATTCAAAGGACCTTCAAAGAAGGTCCCTTTTGAATATTTTAAAAAAATATTAAAATATTAAAATCTATATGACCTTTGAATGAATATGTTTGTATATTTTTTCTCTTCAATCACATAAATTTTTAATGTCCTATTAGAGGGGCAAGTTTAAATCCCCATAATGATGTTTAAAAATAGAATTCCGAGTGATGACTCTTGAAGTTCTATTGTGACTTCTAAATTGATTAAAAATTAATATGTGATTTCCAAGTTGATTAACAAGTTAAATATGTTAAATAAACTAGATGTTGTGTTAAAGGATAAGGTCCCCCTTATAACCTCTGCTAGTATAGGATAGGATAAAATTTCTACTTTACTAATAAAATAAATAAATTATTTCCACCACCTACTTTACTAGTAAATAAATTCTTTCTACTTTACTAATAAATAAATTATTTCCGCCACCTACGTACTTGGCTTCCTCAGAGGAGAGCTCCACTTAAAGATCTTCTCCTTCCTTTGACATATTAATTACACTTTTTGTCTTTTTGTCTTCTTTTTCTTCTAACTTGTTCTCATACTAGCACTATGTTATCTATTTTTGGGCTTCACCATATCTGATTTTTTTGTAGGATTCATGATTCTTAGGTTTTGTTTGCAGACTTCTTGGATTTTTTCGATGGCCTTCTCACATTGGTGCTCTCAAATTTGAAGTGGTCTCTTTTTGCTCTCTCTTGCTCGTTGGTCTTTATATTCCCTATTTTGTCTTTTGTAAATGGCTTTCATGCCTTGATGTTATGAGGGGATCTCTCTGTTCTCCTTTTCTAATCGACATTATTGCCCCTGCTCTCTTCTTGTTGGATCTATTTTTTGGCATGATCTTTCTACTCTTCTATCACCCAATGTAATCTTTTAGTTATTTCTAATAAAATATTTTCAATGGCATTGCTATTTTTATTTAAATAAATAAATAAATAATATTTATTTTCAATTTTAATTTTAATTTCAAGTCGGGGTCCCTAGTTCGATTGGCTAAAGCATCCTGTTGCAGGCAATAGGTCATGAGGTCTAGTATGTCTCCCATCCTCGTGGACGTACAAAAAGTTTACCACGTGCACTGAAGTTTATAAGGGTTCTATCAGATTCTTGCAATCTAAAAAATATATCAATTTCAATCCCATAACGTGATTTTCTAAATAGGTTGATATAATTTTCAGTAATAGTTGAATGAACAAGATCTTCAATCTGATTGGACTTAAAATGCCCCCCATTTATTGGCTCTCTAGAATTCATTTGAATATGAATCCATGAGAATAAATTTGTTGGTCCCCTCCTCCTAAGGATTGGATGAAGATGAAATTTATATTGGGCACTATGGGGTAACCTTGAAAAATAAGGTGCAAGGTTTCTAGGTTTTGAGATGCTTTAGACAATCTAGTTAGTGCAACTTCAAAAACAAATGCTTCTAAAAATTTATAGAAAGCACATATTTTCCTTCTTTACCTTTATATTTTTGAAATATATGGAGGTAGTAAGCTGTATATAGAATTTGATTCAAATGGTTATCATCAATTTCATCTACAAATGAGGATCACAAAATTAAAAAATCAACAACATTTTACAAAACGTATGATCAATACTAGATTTAGTTATTGCATTCATGATCTAGCACATATTTATCGAAATGAATATAGAAGTTGACTTCCTAAAAAAATATTTCATTGATAAGAAGGTTGATAATATTATTAATAACCTTGCTAAGACATGGGAATACTTTTAATTCCAAATTTAACTTATCATAATTTTCATCTAATGGGTGGAATTCATTCAATACATGCTTAACATTTAATTTTCATATGATAGTCTATATTAAAGATAAAATAATTTATGGAAAGCTCAATACTCTCACGTGACCAATGTAAAATAATTACATTTAAATAATGATGGCCTTCCCAAGTATTTTAAAACCACTAGTTTTGTCCCTTCATGCACTACCTGTGACTTGAGCCATTATTTGAAAGAAATCTTTGAATACAACTGATTTTCATTATTATAGTAGGTCATCCCACAATAATGGATTACACTTTTTAGCCAAACTTGACATTGAAATCAACATTTTCAAAAAAAACTTCACTTTCTGACACCTATAGTAGGTAAACTATTAGGAATTTGAAAATGATGTATACTAGTGATTTGTGAGATTTTGTTTGTAAATTTTATAAATATTTTTTAAAAACAATTAAAATTAAATTGTAATATTTTTTTGTGTCTCCTTTGATAACTAGTTTTTAATAGTAAACATTTTTAAAAAGTGGTGTGTACTTCGGCTTGCATAACATTTTTTCTACAAAAGATAAAATTCTAATTATTTTGAATTTAGG
>CM021107.1:488987508-489134628 GCA_007115665.2 Sequoiadendron giganteum
CATTAAATGGATTAGGATTGGATGGATATGTGAGATTGTTAAAATGATGACGGTGGAGGGAAAGATTCTTAGAATAACAAATCTCTATTATCCTAAGCAGGTTGCAAAGATCATGAAAGAAAATAGGATGGATAGATGAGGGAGAGAGATTAAGAATGAATGGAGTGGAAATATTTAGGGTGGATGGATGGGGGGTTTGGCTAGATGAATGGATAGTAACCAAATCAAACAAGTTAATTGTGATGCATTATGATGTGATGTAATGATCACTTAATTTGATATAGCATATGATACTGTGCACCAGGGTATGAGGAACCAAGGTGATGTCATAGCACATGCATAGGAATAACACAAAAAACAAAAGGTTATTCCAACATCCCAAAGTCACGGGGGCTTTGGTTGGGCCTGATGTTGGGATAACCACAAACACAAAGGATACCCCAATGTAACACAAGACCACATGGATCTTGGTGGGTACTACACGAGACAACCAAGAAGATAGAAACAGACAAAAATTCAAGATACGCCCCTATGTTTACCCATCAAAGCACAACATGATATGAAGGATCATGGCGACCTTGACAAGGTATCATAGGGAGCTCAAATGATAAATAAAATGTCAAAAGCATCAAAAGATCACAATAAAATTCAAACATCCTTTTCCAGAGGATCAAAAAAATGGATGGAATTTATGTGGTTTGTTATGAAGGATGCATCCTGTTGAGACCAAAGATGGAGACTAAACTAAAAGATCGACATGATGTAGGATATTTTAAACCAATTGAATCTCATGATACTGACGACCTTTCCTTGTAATTACCAGCTAGGACAGCGACATACTTGACAACACAACAAAATGACAAGACAAAATACAACAAGACCCTAAAGACCTATGGGACACAAGACCAACACACCCTACAGACCTAGGGGCTTGGGGGTTGATCAAAGATCACCCTTTCCTATGTGAAAGCATGGATCCCTTGTATTTCGACCCAAAGATCATGGATAAAAGCGGAAAGAGGACGATGGAGACCATAATGGAGGACAAAGAATGAAAGACCAATGCCCAAGGGGTGGATCAAATGATCAACCTTTCCTATGTGAAAGCATAGGGGTAACATAGTTTGATACAAGTCCAAAGACAAAAAAATGGACAAGGGATGATGAGATGACTGGGATAAGAGGCTACAATGATGAAGCCGATATGATGACACAAGATAGACTCGGTGGATAGGATGATGAATATACATAAGATGTGGATTATGTGAAGCTTAGGGATGGGATAGTTATCCAATTAGTGAAAGATGAATGGGGATGATGGTATGATGGATAAATGAGTGATGAAGAATGATAAGATATTGAGACAATGTAAGAAATATACATGGGTGATGATAGTGAGATGAATGGCATTAGATTGCATGGGGTAGCCTATAGCTAGATACCAATGACAAGGGATTATGAGATGGAATAAGGATAGGGATGAATTGATAGGAAGATAAGGATGGGGAGATAAAAAGATGATAGGATGGATGGATAGAGGGATAATGATTTGGAAGGATGGATAGGAAGATAAGGATGGGGAGATAAGGATGAAAATATGGAAAAGGACTAGTGTATGGGTGAATGGATGGGAAGATGAAAAGGGATCAGTGGATGGAGTGATGGGATGATATGATTGATGGATAGGAAGATAATGATGGGGAGATAGAAAGATGCTAGGATGGATGGATAGAATGATAAATATTTGGAGGAGGAAGGGATTACTTGGATGGATCGATGGATGGATGATATCACCAAGGACTATGTCACAAAGAAGAAGATGCCCCACTCTAGATGTGTCATGTGTGACGAGGCAAGAGGGATAGTAGATAGCATGATGGGTGAATAAGGGAATGTGATTGACATGGATATGAGATATGGATAAGGAAGGGAGATGGGTGTTGGCATGATGGATGGATGATGAAGAAAGATGGGTGCAGATAAGATACATGGATAAGAAAAGTAGATGGGGAGGATAAGGAATATGATAGTGTATGGATAAGGGGAATATATGCCAAGAGGTTTCCAAAGCATGTACATATGTGCCCCTGTCTTTATCGAGATCACAAGGAAGATGGAGGGACTAGGATAAATGGGATAGGATGGATAGGATGTAGAAGATAGGTGGATGTAGGAGATGGAGGAAGGGGACACATAGATGGAAGTTGCCCCCAATTGTGGAAGTAAATTGGATGGGGGATTTATGCATGATGCCTTTTTACCAGGTTTTCATCATGGTACATATCCAAGGTGCTTGTTTGCCAATTTTTCACCAGTGGACGAATTATTTCTCTACTACTTTTTGGATTTTTTTATTTTCAATTTTTTTGATTTTTTTTGTATTCTTTTGGCTAGTAAGCAGGTGGAGATGGATGAAGAGAGGGATATGGATAAATTTATTTAGAAGACATGTGATAAGGGGATGGATGAAGGACTCAAGAATCAAGGTCCATATGAGGTAATAAGAGCCCATGTGTAAAGCCACTATTGGATGTTGGTACAACCTTATTAGAGTGGATGGATTATGCATGAGGATGGATTAAAGGGATTTAATGGGGGAAATATGGGGGATAATGGATGGGATGTTGTAAAGCATGTGGGTGGAATGATGGAGTGGATATGTGATGGGGGAAGGTGTTCATGACCAACATCAGCACATGCGGTGGTGTATGTGCAAGGATGGGAGGATGAATGGATGGAGAGTGTGGGGATAGTGGAGGAGTTGGGACATAGGGACCAAAAATAGATTTATGAGATGGAGGATGTGAATGATTTCTAGTTGGATTAGAAACTTTGGATGTCATTATGATTTTTTTATTTGTAGGCATTGCATCTTTTTTCTTTGGGATCCACATGGTTTTGATTTTTTCTTTGGTGGGCCTTTTTGGCTATTTGGATAGATTTGGATTTTGGATTGTATTTTTCTTTTAGTCAACACGTATTTTTAAGGGGACATGAGGAGCTTCAGATTCATGTGGATCTTTGGATTTATGCTTTTTAACTTTGGCATCCAAAGTGATTTTAATAGAAATGGGATGGGTATGAGGTGATGGATGATGTGAAGGAGACGTAGATGGCGTGAAAAAGGTAGGATTTTGATGATGACATGTGGGTGGAGGATGCGATATAGCTTGCATGGAAGGGTGCCTTTTCTCATCCTGATCAGATATTATGAATTTAGGATTCTTATGATGCGTGGTAGGGATAGGTGATGGATGGATAAAAGGATGAATAGGATAATATGGAGGAGGTTATGTTGGAATATAAGCGCCCAAAATGGACTTTGTACATGGAGGATATGTGAGGGTGAATGGAGGAACATAGGGACCCAAAATAGATGCAGTAGATGGGGGATGGGCGATGGTGGATGGAGGGACATAAGGACCCATAATGGATTTGGAGGAGGAAGGAGGAAGATAGACGATTATTTTGAGGTAATATGATGAAGGAGGGGGGATGGCGACAAATGGTTTGGTAGAGAGATGGGAAGTGCATCTCATTCCTTTGGAAGAGGATTCTTAGGATGTATGGAGGTTGTACCAAATTTTTTGGATTGTGATTCTTGGGAGATATATCCAAGACCTTGTGCACCTAGATGTTATTTGACCTAGATGGGCTCTAAAATACCTTTCTCATGAAGGCCTAAATGTTTTCCTTGATAGTTCATGTTCTTGAGCATGTGATCTATGGTAGGATGCTTATTCTTTTGGAAGCATGATGCAATTTCATTAGTAGGTAGAGGAGGATGGGTGGTGTATATGATTTTTTTTTCTTATGCAAGAAGACCACCATGGATGATTGTAGTGTTACCAAGGTGATATACGAGTGGTGTTGGGAGGGTAGGACTCGGTGATGATGAATGATCCTGCGATGGAGATGATGTGATGGAAACATCTTGATTGGGGGGAATGGTTTGTAAGAGACTAGGAGAGGGGCTAGGTGATATGATAGGATCTAGATTTGTGAAAATGGGTGATGAGAGCTCATGAGATGGAATGATTGGATCTTGAGTGCAAGGGTTATTGTGAGATGGAGTGAATGAGCTAGTGTGATCTTGGGATGGGGTAGATAGGATGGAAGGATCTTGATCTAGTTGAGGAGAGGGATCATGAGATACAATTGCTAGGGGACTATGATCTTGGAATGGAGCCGATAGGATGGAAGGATCTTGATTTGGAGGAGGGGATATGTTTGTATGCTTTGGATCAATCTCTTGGCATGGATCATCTTGTGTGGGAGGCATGGTGAGGGAGGAGTGTTGGAGGGACTCCTCAAGTGGGGGAGATCGAAGGATGGAGGATTCATGAAGGTCTTGGGATTGGAATGTGGTGATACCAGGACTAGGAGGAGTGGATTGGTTTTGGATGTCTCCAATGGATTGGGAGGATCTAGGAGTAGAAGAAGGGAATTCAATGGATTCAGTGGCTTTGACGGATTCAACGGTTGTGGTGGTGCTAGGGGTAGAAGATGGCGATTCAATGGATTTGGTGGTTTTGATGGTTTTAACTTTTTGGATGGTGTTAGGAATGGTAATGGGAGTGATATGTGTAGAATGGAGGAGGGCATCATCACTAGTGATCGAACATGATAGAATGGGATGACATGGTTCCACAATATCAAGAAGTGGATTTGGGGATGTCTCTTATGTCATGAGTCCTTGGACGACACTTGGAAGGAATGTAGGAGTAGGTGGGGTGATGGGAATGGATGGAGGATTATGGATGGATGAAGGAATAGGATTAGGGATTGGTGGATTAGGATTAGGTGAGTGTATGGGATTGGATGTAGGGCTAAGGGGAGGCAAGGGATTAGGCTTATAGATTGATGGACTAGAACTAGATGAGTGGATGAGATTGGATGAATTGGAGGGGGGGTCAAAATATAGTTCAATGAAGGGGGGAGTGACATGGGATGATGTGGATGCAGGACTAAGATAGGAGGATGTGGATGATAGATTAAGTTGGGAAGCTTGGGATGGTGGATTATAATAGAAATATTGGGATGGAATATTTTGATAGGATTTTGTGGATGTTGGATTAGGATGGGGAGATAAGGATGGTGGATTATGATAAGAGGGCATGGTTGGAAGATTAGGATAGGAATATTGGGATGATAGATTGTAATAGGAATATTGGGATGATGGGTGATGATAACGATAGGAGTATGAGGATGATGGATTGATATAGGAGGATGATGATGTTGGATATGAGAGAGATGTAGAGAGAGGACTTGATGGATATGTGGATGGTGAGGATATTAGATATCCTTTTTTAAGGGGAGCATAAGGACAATTTGGAGGATTGATTGGATTTTGGGAGGCGATCAGAAGAAGCTTGCTAGAAATGGAAACATCAAGGGGATCTATGTTATACTCTTCTTGATCAACAAGACTTTCATTATCATCATGGATGTAGTTAGGATTCCAGTGGACTACTATTATTGGTTGTGTGGGAGGAGGATAAATATTCATGACATTAGATGAAATGGATACAAATCGAGAAGATGGGAATAGATGACTAGAAGGACAAAACAAATGATGAAAGATAAATATGATAGATTGGAAGAAGATGGGAGAAGAGATCTTAAGATCTATTTTGATATCAGAAGATCTCAGATATAGATGGATTAAAGCTCAAATTGGGATCCAAGTTAAGCTCAGATGGGGATTGGATTGAAGCTCAGATTGGGATTGGATTGAAGCTCAAACATGTATTGGATAAAAGCTCAGATTAGGCTGACTAGAGGATGTGATGGGATGTGACAGGATTGAGGAGACAATATCGGATGATGGATCAAATAAGAAGATGGGAACAAATTCTAAACCCGATTAAGAGATTTGACTTAGATGACGTAAGGTGCCGACAATCGGACAGGATTGTGAAAATATGATTACGGGACCAAACCTACCTCGGGATAGAATTAGATTGATTGGGTCGTAATGATGATTAACTAACTCAGGATAGATGCAATCCTAAGTGAATACAAATGATGACGATTGGGATCAGGCACCTAAGTCAACTTGGATAAGAACCTCATAAATGAAGTCTAGAGGACTCAAATGGATGAAACAATGATGGATATGCAATATAAAGATGACTCTAGATGACTTTATTGATGAAACGATGAGCTGTGGGAAGTGCAGATGGATGAGAATGATAATTATAGAAAAACGAATGATGATAATTCGCTCGTTCAAAGAGATCAGATTCACCCAAAAAAGTAGTCACAATTTCCCAAAACAAAAGATTCACCAAAACCAAAAGGAATGATCTCTCCTAGGATCAGGTTCACCCAAGAAGGAGAGTAGGATCACCCAAAATAGCAGATTTGCTCAAACAAAAAGGTAGGGTCGCCCAAAATAGCAAGTTCACCCAAACATAAAGGAAGGATTGCCCAAAACAACAAGTTCGGCCAAATAGAAAGGTAGGGTCACCCCTTGGAGCAAGTTCACCCAAGAAAAACTGAAATTTTTCCCAAACACCTAGTAGGATTGCACAAACAACTGACAGGTTTGCCCTAACAGCTAAAGATAGTGAAGGATGGGCAAATGTGACCGAAGAGCGGACAAGGGTGACAGAAGAATAGGCAAGTGTGATTTTGAGGGTTTCTTAATGGGTTGAAAAATGAACCTACATGGATTCAAACGAAGACTTAGATGAAGAATGGGATGAGAACGCCTGAAACAAATGCCTAAACGGACCCAAACATGGTCTCGAACGAAGAACGAGATAGCCAATGGAAAGAACGTGATAGCCAACGGAAAGAAAAAATTCAGAAAGAGACTTAGACAGAGGGTAGGACCACCTATAAACAAAAAAATATTCTTAATGGGATTAGAATAAGGATGACGACGGAGAACGGGGTAGAAAATGACTGAACAGACACCAAAACGGACCCGAACGGGGTCCTAGATGAAGATGAAAAGGAAAATTTGCCCCTCTGTTAAGGAATGTTCTCCATTTTACTAATAAAGTTCACCTTTGACAAGGGGATGGGAAAATTTTCAAAGGGGTATGAAGAACATATGTCAGAACGGGCCAGAATGGGGGTTCAAACAGAGAATGAGATAGCAAAACGGATGAACGAGTCTAACTAAGCAGACATAGGTGGAGACTCAGATGGAGGATAAGACCACCAAGGGACAAATGGATACACCCAAAGGTATCTGAACATGGAATTAGATGAAGAATGAGACAAAAAACAACCAAACAGACACCAAAACGGACCTAAACGGTGTCCTAAATGAAGAAGAAAAAGTAGATTCACCCCTTTGTTAAGGTAGATTCACTCCTGAGAGTAGGCTCACCTCTATAGAGAGGCAGGTTTTCAAAACAACAAACAAATTCACCTAAACAATATAAATTACTGAGTAATGGGTGGGTTTGACTCTCAAAATGGTGTAACGGGGTAACTGGGTCAACTAAATAGACCCGAGCGATGACCCAGACAAAGAATGGACACCAAACGGACCCAAACAGAGACTCAAAATGGCGAAAAAACTTCCAAGTAGAGTCAAATGGGGACACGGAATGAGAAACAGAATCCTAAAAGGAGTCAGATGAGGATACAAAATAGGAAACAAACTTCTAAAAGGGGTCACATGAGGACAAGGAATGAGAAACATACTCCTAAAAGGAGGCACATAGCGACACAAAAATTAGACAAGATGATGAACGAGATGCGAACTAGGATCAAGATCGCCTCTCAAGTCAAAGGGGGGATTGTGGTAGAAGACAACGAGCATACAAACAACAAACAAAAGGCTGATCTAACTTGACCCAAAATAAAATCAGGCAACACGATCCTAAGACTAGTGATAAGGATCTCTATCTAGGATAAACAAGGCTTATCTTGTGATTCCCTAATATACGCATGGTATGTGGGGCACAACCGTGAACACCAGCCCATCACAAGTGTGATTTGGGAGCCCCAACAAGGTACTGGAAACTTGGACCAACCTTCATGTCTTATCTAGGTATCACCCTAGCTTCGACGCTTCGCCAAACACGACATGAATGGATTGAGGTATAGATTTCTCTCTCCCTCCTTTATATACCCTATCGGTAATGCATGGTTGGAATCTCCCCCAAGTGATAAAATCCCAGGTAGTTCCCACTAAAGGAAGAAGACACTAGACATCTCAGATGGTCCCCAGGCTCACACAAAGTGCAAGGGGAGAGCTTAAATGCACTAGAACCTCCTAGGAAGACACAACCAGACTAGAGAAAGTTATGATTTCTCATCACCCAAGATCGCCAAGTGGTGCAAGGGGATTGGATACATCAACAACCTACTCCCAAACACAACAAGCAAGTTAATCGACCCTTTAATTAGTCTACGGGTGCCTAGCTAGTGTGAAAGACAACAAATAGATTACCTGAAGGTGTTGGATCAATCATTCTGCAGAAGATGTGTTAGTATTTTTAAACCATCGACCTTGGATGAATGAGAAACAACTACACAAATTGTTAGGTAAAAACAAGAACACTTGCAAGTAGCCGAGTTAGCGGATTAGTATCTAAAAATGGAAGCGAAACAATACAAAAAATGAAAGATTAGGATCTTGGATTCACCTCAAATTCCCCTCTGTGTGAGGTAAGTTCGCCCCTCTAGAGAGTCAAATTTGCCTGTCTGTTAAAGCATGTTAGCCTAATTGTCAAGGTAGGTTCACCTGTCTGTCAAGGTAGGTTCACCTGTCTTGTGTCAAATACAGATTCGCCTATTTGATGTGCAGATTCGCCTCTCCAAGCAGGTTCGCTCTTGCAGGGAGGCAGGTTTACCCCTACAAAGAGGCAGGTTCGCCCCTGCAGAAAGGTAGGTTCACCCCTCAAAGAGGGAGGTTTTCCCCTCCAAGCAGGTTTGCCCCTGCAGAGAGGCAAGTTCGCCCCTTCAGGCACTTTCGCCTTTGTAACTGAAATCTGGACCTACAAAATTCTAACAACAGAGAATGCGAAAGAATAGATATGTAATGTGGGTCCCATTGGGCGTGCCAAAAATGTGTGCCTAGGTGTTTTAACCAAGCCTAAAATTCAAAACCAAAATAAATGCAAACAAGGAAAACACAAACAACACCTCATGATTAGGCCTAAGTTGAACTTGAACAAAATACAAGAAAAGGAATGATGTTACCTTGTCCAAGTTGATTGATTGGTTGACCCTATTGATCGATTGATTTTGTGTGCTCCTAGATCAATTTTGACAACATAACGACTTGTTGTAGCTTGATTTGGATGCAAGAATGGCTATGGTGATTGAAGACTTGAGATTGGTTGAGATGAATAAAATTGTATCCTTGTGAATGAGTTTTTTCTATGTGGTTAGGGTTTGTGAAATGGCTAAGTGTTAGCCATTTAGCCAAGGAGAGATGAATGAATGGTCTAGATTCATTCTTGGCCAAGGACAAGAGATCAAGGGTGGATCGAAGGGTTGACTAAAGGAATTAATAATATGCATGGGGAAGACAAAAGGAATACAATATTCATTGGGCAGCCCTGGGTGAATAAATGGAATTTAAAATTCTATAGGAAAGTACATAGGGATTTTAAATGGAATTAAAAATTCCATTAAGGGTTTTGGAAGAATAAAATGGAATTTAAAGTTCCATTGGGATGTGGGAAGAGTTGACTAAAGGGGGCTGATTAGACTAGTTGATGAAGGATTAGAAGAGAGTTAGGTGGTTAATGATGATTTGGATCCAGCTTGCAAAATTTGGAGGATGTGACACTTCCTAATCATGGATTAGGGATGTGCACATCCATAATGATGGGATTAGGAGATGAATTAGGATTAAGTGTGGATCAAACATAAAGAGAATTAGATAAGTGGGTTATTTATTTAATTCTTGGAAGAAAGGGATAAAGGTGTAAGGTATTTAATTATTTAACTAAATACGTTAAGGATTTAGAAGACTTTAAGGGTATTAATTAAATAATATTAATATTACTTAATTAATGTGGGTAGGAGGATATTTAGATGAAAAAGGATAAATTTGTCTAGATATAAGTGGTCAAATTTAGATGTCTACAATACTTAATGCCCTAATAAAAAAATAGAATTTCTTAGAGTGATGGATACTTCTTTGCAGTTGGTAGTGAATTGAGAACATATTTCCTTTCTTCAAGGAATTTAAGAAATACATATGAGGAAAATCTTCAAACTTAAAGCTAGTATAGTTTTATATGCAATCAAAGTGGTCTTGGATGAGTATTTTTTGGTGGTAGATCATCAATACAAAGTCAATAGTAATGTCACCTTCACATAAATCAAGGTTATTTTGGATGCAATTGATATAAAGTATATAGTTAAATAAATCACCATTGTCAGGTAGTTAAATCTCAATATCATGCTAATTTGGATCAAGTGTTGCATCTAATGATTCCAAGATTAAGGTTCCATTTAAATTTAATAGTGATTGGTAAATCAATGGTGAGATTTTTTCTAGTCCCTGGATTACTTTCATCATGCCTATTTATTATAATGATAGATCCCTTCCACTCTCATTAGGATAAAAACCTAAAAGGGTGGCTTAATGGAGACTAATGGTGAAAACCTTGAAGGGTGTTAGAAGATAGAAAAATAAAGTCACACACATTAAGCAATATTACCAAGAAGAAAGCCACCACAATTCAATTGTGGCACCTACATCAAATCCTAAGTTTCATAACCAAGAAAAGCTACATGTCCTTAGATTAAATTATATATATATATAAGAGAGAATACAAGGAGATATGAAAGGTTAAAATAAATGTGAAAATAGATAGTTAAGAGAGAACAAAATAAGATGTATGAGAGATATATATAAATTTAATGAAAGATTAATGAATGTGTATCATGAGAGTTTATGCTATATATATGATGGATTATACTATATGATATGTGAATATGATGACTATGTATTTGTATTAAGATATATTAATCTTATATTTCATGTCACCTAGATCTATAATCTAACTCAAAAAATTCAATCCTCTTCTTACCCTCTTTAAACTAGGGTATAAATATAACATTGAATAACATAATGATAGATCTTCAATGTATGCCCCATCTTTTACTAAGACTTTGGATGGAATTCTTGAGGCTATGCATAAACATAGGTCTACTCTAGGCATCAGCTTCCTAAAGTACACCTTAGGTATCACTCCCACTACTTCCATCGATTGGTATTTTTCAATAATAGAGGAGAAAGATAGTGTTAATACAATTTGGGATGGTGAATAAGGGGTAATATATCAAGGCCAAAATTTTGATTTGATTAATAGAAAAAAATGGGTTTTTAAGGGACCCGAAACCCTTTAAATCAAAACGCCATTACATCAAAACGTTGTTGAGATAATAGATAAGACAAGGAAACCAACAACCAAAAGCAACCAAAAAATAGCCACGCGACATAAAACTAAAAGACAAAACAAAGGAACACAAGGAAAATATATCAAATTTTTTAAGGTTTTATCAACTTCCAACTCCTGGTTATAATGAAGATTAACCATGGACAACAACTCCTTATTTTCTTCCTTGAAATATTTTTGTAGACTACCCCTTGTTCTAGGGTTTGGACCCTTACCCTCTTCATTTCCTTGATTCTTTCCTTTTTCAAGAGAAGATTTGGTCTAGAACTCAGCCACTTGATGCTCCCTAAGAGAACACAAATTTTCCATTAGAACCCACATAGAGTCTACATTGTTCTTGATGGACACGTGACTAACCTCAAAGAGCTTCGTAAGAGCTTTTGTTAATATTATCCTTAACAATAATTTTATTATAAGTAATTTAATACGTTTTTGTATCTTTGAAGGAATTTATTTCGCCCTTCATAGATATATCAATTGCATGAATATTTTCCTTATGTCAAGTAGTATCATACATTTAAAAATTCAATAGTACATAATAATAATAATGCCATGGTCCACATGACCACTATTCACTAATTAAAAAAATGGTTCACAAAAAGTACTCAATGTTGTATTGCATCCTCATATTTTTTTGACTAGATGAAAATAAATGCATTTAATTCAATAATTAAAGTATTCGCCATTGTAATATATTGAAAGAATAAATAAATCATAGTTAACCTTTTTGAATTATAAACCAATCAATTACATGTAACAACTTATGTGATTCTACTATTCTCTTTGCTCCCATACATATCAACTAAAATCTTACTATAATAATCCATATAGTCATTAAAATAGGTTTTTACTCGCACAAATATAAATATAAGTACATTTGTATAGTTGCATAAGTATAAATTATTATTAAAATCATGTTCGATATTAAACTTCCTTTCATAATTAGTTTGAAAAAGTGAACCATGGTGTAAGAACTAAAATAAAAATAATCTATATGCCTTTCAATCCCATTCAAAATGTACAATTACAATAGTATAAGATTCACACTTTATTTATTCAATTTATAACATAAATAAAACATAATAAAATAATTATTCTTAATATATGTTAAACCTTTCCATTTGACCATGTAATAATGTTTTTTCTATGAAGATATGGACTATCAAATACTGGAGAAAGGACATTATGAAATTTTATACCAACCATAGAACCTAGGAAGGCTTGTACATGCACCACCAAACCTAGGTCAAACTTTACCCTTCATAGATGGGATCATGATTGAGAACTACATAGGGATTTAGAGGCAATCAATGTGAGTGACTAAAAAAATAATAACATACGACAAAACCTTATTCAAGGATTTAAATTATGACGTATAAATATGCCACTCTTATTGAAAGTAGATACGGTAACTTAAAAATTAAGAATTTTAATATAGTTTTGAACCTCTACATAAATGTATGGCACATGTGGGGATAAAGGTATACATTCACTCACTATCTAGAGATGTCAAGATTGATCTCTAGAAAGAGTAGTCGTTTAATATCTCTTTTAGGACTTGAGGAAAATATTAACTATCTATTTATAGCATATTTGGTGGCATGTTAGGGAAATTGAATCTTATAGATTGTGGCTTCATAACTAGTGAAAAATCAGTTATATGCATGTTTAGTGCACAAGTTACATATATTGTTTCCTTAACTCTAAGAAAGAAAGTAGTTGTATTTTAAATTATAGAATACTGGTTATGAGAAAGAATAAAAAATTTCTCAACCAATATGGACATATAACTAGGTGAAATAAAAATAGCGTGTCCCACTTTTTAGCATTATTAGGCCACCAAAATCAATATTTTTAGCATTTAGTACATTCTATCTATTATACTAAATAAAATTTAAATAATTTGAAGGGAATGTAAACTATTTTTTTATGAAATTTTATCTATATATTCAACTTATAAATTTTCAATTAAAATAATCTCTTTTTTTGTTATTTTTCAATGAATTTGTATTTATCTATTTTAAAGTGAGTGAATTTTTACTACAAAACATTGTTAATCTCAATATCTAGTACATAGATATTTTTTTGTATTTTCTATTAAATAATTAATTTAATTAGATTTTAATTGAGAACAATACAAGTTTAGATCTACATTATAACATAGCACATTATCAACTATGTTGGTCTAAGAAGGAAAAATCGAGACATTCTAGGCTATCAAAGTGTTGAACTCCCTAGAGTTTATTTGGTCTCCCCCTCATTGTTAAATAATTTTCTTTCCCCTTCTAGAATTATATACTGGAATGAATACAAAAAAAATTGTAGGATAGAAAGGAAAACTATTGAGAAATGCTAGAAAGTTACAACTCATTGTTGCCTCTCTTTAGGGAACTATGGTTTACTTCCTTTCTCTCTTCAAAATCTCTTTATTGTTGAGAAGTTTGAAAAAAATTAGAGGATTTTCCTATGGTTACGCACTAAAGAAAGGAAAATACTAGCTTTAGTTAGCTGGGATAAAGTTTGTCTCCCAAAACCGCAAGGAGATTTGGGTATTAAGAAAATTCCCCACCTAAATAAAGCTCTGATGTCTAAAACTAGTTGGGACCTAATCGTAAAAATAAAATATTGGTGTACTATTATCAATGCTAAGTACCTAAATCATATAAGGTTCTACAATGTGCTCTTTGAACTTGGATTCCCATGGGGCTCCTAGATTTGGAACAACATCCTCAAAACCCGTAGCCTGATCTCTTTGGGCCTTAAGTGGAAGTTTGGGAACAACTATCTCATTCATTTTTGGGATGACTACTAGTTGTTTGACCAACCCCTCAGTTCCCACCCTAGTTTTAAGGACCTTTCAACTTCTGGCCAAAGGGTACTTTAGCCTATTAGTCTTTGAATACTTATTGAATGACAATTCTTGGAAAAATATTCAGTTGTGTTGCCAAGACAAGCCACCTCCTCCAAAGTGCTTTGTTCTTTCAACATGATCTTCAAAAGGTCGAGTTCCCTATCTTCCTTAGATTGGATAATTAATTTTTGGCCAAAAGTACTAAGGGAAATTTTTTTGTTAAATCAACTTATAATCTGCTATTAAAGGGTGACAACTATAATGCAGTATGGGGGAAAGTCTAGAACAAACATCTCCTTCCTAAAATCAATTTTTTTTGGTGGATGGCCATGCATAATATAATACTAATTTAGGAAAACCTCATCAAATGTGGCTTCCAATTATCAAATAGATGTGTCCTATGTAGAATGGATGAGGAAACAATCCCCACATTCTTCTTCATTACTCCTTTTCTATAAAAAAATGGGGATTTGTGTTGCAGAAGTTTCAAATCTTATGTCCCATGAATAAAAGGCTACTAGCCCTTTTGGATGATTGGGTTAGCCCCTTCCACGATCCCCTAATTAAATAATTATTGAATAAAATACCTCCCCACCTTTTTTGGAGCCTTTGGAAGGAAAGAAATAATCAAATTTTTAGGGATTTGCAAAATATCCCAGAAGAGGTCTTCTCAGCTTTCTCTAAGCTCCTGTTGGAAAAAATCTCAATTTTCCATTGGTCTTTCTCAGATTCTCCCCTCCCCACTAGAATATAATATAGCTTCACAATGGGGCTTACCTCAAACCTTCTACAATGTTAACATACTAATAAGATGGCTAGGCTAAATACTAAATGGTTTCCACCCTCAGTTGTATGGTGTAAGTTCAATTTTGATGGTGTTGCCTATGGTAACCTTGTATGGCTATTGGAGGCTGAATATTGAGATCCCCCTTTGGGGGAGTTGTGGAATTTTATGCTAGAGGCCTTGGTGCTTTCACTAATAATTGGGCGAAGGGTATGGTTCTTCTTTGGGGTGTCAGGATTGTAGTTTATATTGGTATTGAATACCTTCTTATTGAAGGGGAATCAAAACTAATCATTGATGTGGTTAAAGTCTCAACTCACCCTAGCTAGGCTTTGGAAGATATAATAAATGACCTCTAAAAACTCCTTCTAGGATTTGACAAGTTTGAGGTTAAACACACCTATAGGGAAGGTAACAACATTATTGGCACTATGGAAAGATTAGGAATGGAACAAGTTTTCTTAAGGTGTTGTTGAAGCTTCTCTTGCTTACCTAAACATATAAAGAAACTCCTTGCCTCAAAGTGGCATTACCTCACCTCTTGTAATGGTATTTAATGGTGTCAATGGTCGAGATTGTTGAAACCCTCTCCTCATGCACAACTTCTTGGTGATGGGGTATGGTTGAACATGGCCTAATTCAAATATGTATCTATTATTATTTAATTAGAAGACTGATATGTTTCTCTACTAAAATCTAATGACTTGGATACTGACTCGGGCATGAGACTTTGGGTTGATATCTAGAAGGGTTTTGTGGGTGGTAAGGTGGGCCATTCTGCTATCATGGCTTCCCCATATTCAGCTCGACAACATGGAATCTATTCATACTATGGTACTTTTTTACAATTCGACTCTACATTGTAATAATGACCAATGTACTTTCTAGATCCTCAACAAGATTATTGAGATCACAATTACCCTTCCCATAATCCTATGGGTTTAATTAGTGATGTGAATGTGATAGCTTGCACAAGGTTAACACCTCTCATTTTAATTATTTGTATTGTTGGCTCTATGAGACATGTTCAATATTTATTTTGGATGGTGCCTACTAATAATCATTATTACTTTGGCACACATCTAAATCCTTTAATCTCTTCTAGGTGGTCTTTTTGCATTTTCTTGGCTTTCTACTTTTGCATTGAGTTTTCAACACAGTTGGAGAAGGCTCAATAGCTCCTATTGGTTTGGTGGTTTATCATGGGTGGTAACAAGGTTCAAATCAAACCCAACTCTTATGATGAATTATAGCAGATGCCATAGTCTATCATATTTGTTGTGAAGAAGAGGTCTCTCCTTTTTTGGAGTGTCTTAAAGGGAACGATGAGAGCTTTCCAATCTAGTTTTCCCACTCTTGGGATATTAGGAAAGTAAATTGTCCAAGTTTATTTCAAGATTGATGAAGAAGTCATTGTGCAAGCTACATGTATGAATACTAAAAGGTAAGGAATGAAAGAAGCACATTAAACTGGTGGATAATGAGAGCTTTTCTCTCTTTTTAAAAGATGGTGAAAAAACCCATTAAACTACACAGTGGGTTTGATAGAGAAAAGTTGTAGTTGTCATGGGAAAAGTGACGTCTAATGATAATGAAGTATTTTACTTTATAAGGGTGGTTTAAATGCTTCTAATTTATCATTCACCCCTCTTCAACCACTTTCACCAAAAATCCATGTTAAAATTTCATTTCTACTTGTTAACCTCCTTATAAATTTCCATAAAGGAAGCTCTGGATTTAAACATGAAATGCTTGAAAAAACCCCCAGTCCCCTCCACCAAGGGATCATTCTACATATTTACCATTTCCACATCACTTTGTTCCCCCACAAACAAATTAAGGTTGTCTTTACTGATGACCCATCACCCTCTAACTCCCTCCCAATAGCGACCATCTTAGCTACTCCAGGGAAATCTAAAGGAAAAAGGAAACCTCCTTAGCACCCAGATGCTACCTTAGCCTCCCCCCTTGGTGTGATCTTGTGTAAACCCCATCTCTAGATGACACTCCTCTTACCACTATTTTTCCTATCCCCTTGGTGGTAAAATCACACCCAAGAATCCCAATTATGGTCAAAATCAAGTAGCTCAAGGTCTTTGTGACCTCAAAAATAGCTCCCCTACTTAGTGTTCGGACAAACTGGACCAAGTAGGGAAACAAAAAACTCCTCCTACCAAGAAATAGAAAAAATCCTCGACCCATATCTTGATTGAGGAGGTTAATCTAGAAAGTGAAAATGTGGAGGAACCTATGGCGGAGGAGGTGAAGGATGCTAGTGGCTTGCAACTTAAAAGATCAAACTAGTTTTCGGATCAATCAATACCCTATGACAAGGAAGCGATGCATGATGGTTTAGACCAAGGGAGAGTTTTACTAGCGATGAGGAGGAGGATGATGTTGATGTGAAAAGCTCTAAGAATTATAATAACTACTCCAAGAACACTGACAACACTGCCACCACCCCAATGGACCTACTTAATGATGCCCATAATTTTTCCTAGTGTGCTACTATGAATGTGAAGATTTAAAAACTCAAGGGGAAGGTATTTTAAATGGAGAAAAATATGTTAAACCTCTCTAAATTCAGTCCCAAATTGATGCATAGTTCTTCCACCACACTCTATATGTTGTATGAGAAGGAGCTAAAGAAAGCATGTGAAAAGGATCAGAGTCATAAGGAACTCTACAAGTTCCTTATTGAAGATTGGAGCCAAATCTTTGGCTAGGCCTATTTTTCTCTATTTTATGTTGGCAGTAGTATCTCCTTGCTCTATTATGCTTTTTAAGTCTCTCTGTAATGTTTGGACTATGCGTTATTAAAGATTTGTTTCTGGTCTATTGACCTAGTTTCACACCTTTAGTATTTTTGTTTACAAGGTCAACACCCTAGTTTTTGTTTCTTTTAATATAAAAAACATAACACATTTCTCTTTTCATATTTATAGAATTGAATTTTATTTTTTTTGAAACTAAGACATTGAAATAGAGTTTAATGTAATTTTTTTATTTTTTTTACATTGTTTGCTACTTTTTCTTGAGCCTTCAATAGAGGCCTTTATTTATTGTAATGGAATTTGTTTCTTATAAAATTAAAAACATATATGAAGAAGAACATATTATTTATTTGCACCAATGAAATATCATCTTTGGGTGACTTTGAATGAACCTCATATCCTTGATGCAAAGTAGTCTATTTTTTCTCTAAAACTACACATCAGTAGTAGGTGAAAATAATACCATAGGCCTGCCACATAATTATGTTGTATCTAAGGGGGTTAGATCTAACTCCTTTTGTGCATTTTAAAAACTACCCCTCCTACCTATATAGTTTTATAGGGGGATTCAATCAAATTTTCCCACCATTATATCTCAATGCCACGTGTCTAATGAGTATGTTTGATCTAATGGAACTTGATCAAATTATCCTTATATCAAACCCATAATGTGTGTTATAAATACTCATCTGCATTTCTCTATTTGACCAAAAATGGCACACAATATTGTGCTTCCACCCTAATAGTACTATAAAACATTCATATATACTCTTTTCTTGTATTAGAACATTAATATAGTTATAATAAAGCTCAATAATAATACATTGAAGATATGTTGCAAATAAAAATAATTCATAACACTTACCAAAATCCTTGTTCATTTAATAAGTAAACGAGTTATCATAACACATCATCAAGAGTGCATCCCAAATAATCAATTTTTACAATTTTATTTAGATGTTTCTTATTTGACAAGATTGGATATAATGTTCCATGTATTAGTCTAATAAATAAACCATATTTTATATATATAATATGGCATGCTAAACATATAATATCAATACCCATCAATTTAAATATAAATTCTTAGTCTTATACACACAAAAAAAAATGTTAAAAAGCATAAGGAATTAATTTTTATAGATCCCAACTCAAATTTATGGTAAAATACAACTTATAGTCTAGCTCTAATTTTTATACAAAGCCAAACACAACTCACAAGCCAACTTTAATGTATATACATGGTCAAATACAAATCCCAATATCATTACAATGATCATAAATCGTATAGTTATATAAGTCTTTCAATTGATATCATATAGGTCATAGTTCAATTTTAGGCTTATATATTATCAGAAAATAATCCATAGCTCCAAGGAAGTTTCTTGGCATAAAGTAGTTTTCCCTCATTTTTTATAGTTAAGGATTTGGTGGTTCTTGGGTAGGCTCCATTTGAGATTTTTCCTTCTCTTGCACAAAGTTCTCTTAATGGGAATAAATATTGTCTCATATTTTTTCTCTTTCGAAGGATGTTTTTTCATCTGAGTAATGTCTTGGTTCAATAGGGCTTCAATTTCATCATATGTTGAGACAATTTTAAATATATTAGAAATAATTATGTCACCTCTTCCCCATGTATTATATATTCAACCACACAATATATTGGAGATGCAATCTCCTCTTATGATTCTTGGAGATGCAATCTCCTCTTATGATTCCTCAAATTTAGATAGTTTGGAGGTTAGAATATATTTTTAAATAAAAAATATTTTTGTAGGGAAAATCTCTTAGTCTAATAATTCTCATATTTCACAAGTAGAAAGGGATGATTTTAAGTTTTGGATTGAGCTATGGTGGTCAAAGTTGTTTACTTTCAATCTTATTTTTTGTGTGTGATTATTTTTTTCATACTTTTTAAACTCATTTTTCCATTAGTTACAAGGTGGTTATTCTCTTGGTCACTTAGGATTATTAGTTTGTAGTCTCACTATTTTGGTGTGGTGCGTTCTTGTCATTTTTATTATAACTTGTTATTTTCATAGATGAAGGATCTAATATAAATTAACCATATAAGTGTGTAATATTTTATTTTCTAAATCTCCTATTGTACAAGAATTATGATTTGAATATTCTAAAAATGAAGTTTCACCTAATTTCTATAGATTTTTTCATAAGTCACAAATATGTGTATAAAATCTAAATTCCTATGTAATTGAATAATATTTTTAAATTGATTTTATTTATAAAATTTATATAAAAAATATTTATTTCTATTTTTTGAAAGAATGTAGGCTTCATCAAAATAACCCCTACTTAGTAGATTGTCACTTAGTCAACAATATGAACCCTCTTTTGGTAGTAGCGAGGTGGTGAACCAATCTGTATTGTTTTCCTTAGATATCACAATAGTTAGAGAGAGTTTTTTATTAAAAATACTCTTGCTTTATTATTGTCATAATTTTTCCCACTCCCTTTCCTGCTCTACAATTTTTGAATCCCTTGTGTGCATGGTGTTCCATTCATTGGGGGTACCTCAAAGTCCCTCTCCTTTGTCCCTCTTGGATTCTGCATCTTGCCTCACACATGCTCTTCCACTTTCCTTAGAGGACCCTCCTTCTTTGGACGGACTTGTTGGGGAGCTCATGATTACTGCCATCCCAGGGCCCAAGGGCTAGAAAAGTGTACTTGTCAACTCACCTCTAGATTATACTCATCTCACTAAAAGGGAAAACAATCATCCTATGTTGTCAAAATTTGACTCTCTAGATTACAAATTTCTCTAATAGACTCCACTTGTGGGTAAGACTTTTTCATTGATGGAGAACTCTCTAGTGGGAAAAAAATCTTTATGAACGCCCATTGATATGGTTTATCGATGGACTAATGCTAAATGATTTTTAAAAGGTAATGTGGAAGTTAATGCCATGATTGGAGGAATATTCTTATTCAAATTTACTTCTACAAAGGATCTACTACTGACCTTTTCCTCAGGCTTGTGGGTGTATGGAAAAAATAACCTCTCTCTTTGTTGGTAGAAGCCGAGATTTGACCCTACTATTGATCTGAACAAATCCACCCCTATTTGGATTCATTTTCTAGGGTTGCCTCTTGAATTTTGGGATGAGTTATTTTTCCAATGTATTGGAAACTCACTTAGCCACTTCATAACAATGTATTGGAAAACTCACTTAGTTTTCCAAGGCATAGGAACCAAAAGATTGAGGTGGGCAACACTTTGAGTGACTTGAACTAGTGCCTGATATTTTTCTTTGTTTCTTTTTATTTCCTATTGGGTGTAGGTTTCTCTTAGGTTGTTTTGTTGTTTTGTGGCTGTTGGGTGTTGATGGTAGTTTTTTTGCCATATTTTTAGGTTAGCACTTGCTTTTTTGTGTTTTTTGGTTGTTGGGTTGCTGTTGGTGTTCTTTTGAAAATCCTTTCTTGCAACATTTTGTATATTTTGTTGTAAAGGGTTTTAGGTCCCTTCAAAACCTATTTTTCCCTTATAATCAAAACTGATATAATCACAAAAATGAGATTCAGGTTAGCATTTCCCATTTTTGTGTCAATATTGATATAAATAAAACTCTACCTAACTTTGTTATGTTGAAATCTTCATATGGGAAATGGTCCCAAAAAGTATGTTATGATAATGTCATAGTTTATTGTCATAAATGTTCCAATTATGGCCATCTTATCTCTGACTATAAATCTTCACTCAAAGGCCAACAAAAACTCAAAGATCCTATAAATCCCCAAGGGGATTTCATAGAGAGATACTCCTTCAAAGATGATATCTTAAATATCTTTAAGACCCCTCCTAAAGTTGAGATAATGGGAGTAAAATACTCGGTCACTCCTCTAGCTACTATAGACATGGTCATGTCTTTACTTGACCAGCCAAATGGAGTTCTCTCTCTAAATGAAATTTAAGTAGTAATTTCACTTGGAAGAAATGCCTTGAAATAAAAGGATACTCGGATTCCCAATATGGAAGAAAAAATTCCAATACAAATAGTAACATAGAGTTCCCATAAATCCTTGAAAATTCATGATGATACTCTGCTAGTGAAGATATTGTAGATAAATGAATTTGAAATGATTCCACTATTGAGATAAAGGACCTAGAAGATGGGGAAATATATTGTAACCAAATCAATAGTCAATAGAATGAATGTGATAAGTCCCAAATTGAGACTAATAAATCCATCCAGATGGAAACATTGGAAGACCCCAAGACTAATAGACAACCACAAGGTCTTGATGATTGGATTATACCCAAGAAAAAAAGTAAACAAAAAAGGCACATATAGGGGTAGAAACCAAAGTGGGTAGACCTTCCCTAAACAAAATTAGGAATAGAGAAATTACTATTGGAAAATAGATGATGTTGGAAGCATCCTAAAAAAGGATCTCTAAATGAAGTTCCTTTCATGGAACATAAGAGGGATAAATAGCATGCAAAAACAACTAGATCTAAAAAACTAAATATCTAAGCACAAGATTGACATCCTCTTAATACAAGAAGTAAAGATGAGAATTTTTTTTTGAAACTTTTGCTAAGAGCTTTTGGCCCACTGCCCACTTTCCAATCAGTGTGGCCTCTGATTCCTTGAGGGGTCTTGTTACTATGTGGAACCTGAATAGATTGAGTGGATCCAAGCTATTCCAAACTAAGAATAGCTTAGGTATCTAGTTTTTTGTTACTGGTATATCTTGGAACTTCATTAATATGTATGCCCCCAATATGAGAAATTATATAAAAAGATGTTGGATCAAACTAAATTGTTTGATTCTAGGTAATAAGGAGGCATATTGGATTCTTGCAGGAGACTTCAACTCCCCCTATACCCTTTAGAGAAGTTTGATTACACTAACAGTATGGAAAACATGGTGGACCTTCTGAATACTACCAAGCTTATTGATATGGACCTTCAAGGTCAACTTTTCACTTGGAAAAATAAAAGACTTGGTAAAAATATTATACAAGTTAGATTGGATAGATTCTCGATTTCTCCTAACTAGGTTGCCCTTCATTTTTCTAACCTACTAGCTTTGTCGAGGATGGTGTTTGACCATAAACCACTACTACTAAGTTGGGAGGACAACACTAATGTTGGACCTTTCCCTTTTAACTATGAGATAATGTGGAGCACTCACCCTGACTTCAAAGACAAATTATCCACTTGGTGGAATATTCCCATTTAGGGATCTTCTATGTATCATGTTACTCAAAAACTCAAAATATTAGAAAATGGTGAAAGGTTGGAACAAATGCAATTTTGGTGATGTGTTTCACCAAAAAAGGGACTTGATGGAAAAAATCAAAGATATATAGGTAATCTGGGTAATAGTGATGTAAATTATCAAACTTGCCACCTTGAAAAAGATTACTACCTAGATTGGTCTAAATTTTTTTAAAGAAGAAACATTCTGGAAACAAAATCTAGAATATAATGGCTAAAATAAGGTGATCGTAAGTCCACATTATTTTAGATATCTACCCTCAAACATAGGAAAAGAAACCAGCTAACCAAACTCAAAAATAATCTTGGGACTAAAGGCACTACTTCAAAACAAATTAGGAATATTGCCTCCTATTAATTTCAATAATCTTTCTTGGAGCTTGTTGGCAATTACTCTACTATTTTGGATCAATATCTATTGAACAATACCCTTTCCATCTTAACAGATATTGATAATACCTCTATTCTCAATCCTGTTACTCTTGAAGAATTTAGAACAACTGTGTTTAGCAAGGGGGATTACAAAACCCTTGCGCTTGATGATTTCCCACTATCTTTCTTTCATGAGTTCTTGAATATTATGCATGAAGAAGTGTTTGTTGCCTTGAAAGACTTCTTCAAGTCTGACAAAATTCTAAAGAAACTAAACCATGTACCTTTATTGTTCTTATTCCTAAAAAATTTGACCCTCAAACTATGGTTGATTTTAGGCCTATAAGTTTATGTAATACCATCTATAAAATTTTCTCCAAAACCCTTGTCAATATTCCCAAACCACATCAAACCATGTCACCTCGAGGGTGACTTGCAAAAATCAAGAACAAGATTGAAACCTTGGAAGGATAAATGAAGATGAAGTTGTGTTGTGAAGGATTGTGATGCAATAAAAATGATACCTAGCACTATGCCATTTTTTCAATATTTAGCAATATTTAATTTATTCCCACCCACGACCATGTTGATTTGGTGTCATGTGTCATCATAGTGCATGAGAACATATTTTATATTTGTTTCCTTTCATAAATTATGGTGCACAAGTTCAAAATTTTGTGCTACAAATGAGAGACTATCACCTACAAATGATTTGACCCAAGTATTTATGAGGCAAGAATAGATCATTCAGAGTGACACATGATAGAAGAGTGTACTAGAGCAAGTTGAAAGGGAACGACTATTTAGAACATGTGATGTGAAGAGTTTGTGCATTCTAATAAAATATTGACATCTCAACAAGTATTGGTCCCACAAGCAATATAGACTAGGTTGGAGGGCGATAATGGAGTCCACATGGGAGCATAGTGCATTATCATGTCTTTGAAGAAACCTCCCCATTAGAGATTGTGATATGAAAGAAGAAGTGTAATGCAATCAAAAGATGATGCATGGTGCTTTGTCACCCTCCAAACACTCAATAATGCTTATAAATTTTACCCGAGCCCACACTAAGATGGTGATACATGAAGACATATCACATTATCTAAATTTGAAGCTAGCATGAAAAATGAAGTTGCACCATGTAGGATCTTATGCACTCAAATAAGAGCTACCCACATGGATTCCAAGTGGACAAATGTTGGGATCATGCATTAAGCATCCTGAAGTCATATTTAAGTGATTTTAAAAATAATGTGACATAATGGGATCAACTAGTCACTAGGAAAGGGGGGGCATGAAAATATGAATCTTGGGGGAATGAAAAGATAACTGAAAATATGGTGATGGGTTGGGAAAGTCACCAAAGGATTAAAAGATAAAATGTGAGCCCTCTGTAGAGAGGTTTAGGGTTTAAGGAATTTTGCATATGTTGACACAATTCATATAAAATCTCATAGAATGGTTATTAGCAATGAAAAGTGTAAGAGGGGAAGCATAGAGTGACTACACTTACATTATAATATTCGTAATCATATGATATTTATTTCAATATTTATCAATTATACTAGAGAGATTACCTAGTAGTTGAGCAAGGTCTAATAATCATGAAACAATTAAATGTAAAATATTTTTATTTAAAAAATATTAATTACTATTATTTAGATAAAAGTATTTTTAAAAATATGTCATAATTTTTTTTTATCTAATAACGTGAGATCACCAAAAAGACACAACATATTTAAAGTAATATACTAACATATAATTATAAGAGTTGAATATTAGAAGATTTTCTTTACTAAAAAATTGTTATTATGAATTTCATTACTAGTATTCAAATTTTAGAGGTAAAAATCTCATGCCTTCATAGTTTATCCTCTTGTCTTGCACCACTTTGGGTGCTTGTCCTTAGTGCATAGTCCTAGCACATGATTCTTTGTGATTGGATGCACTCACTAGCTCATAGATTATTTATAAAATATCACTTTACCTCTTTTTCTAAGCTCTCTAATATTTGCCCATGTTAAGATTGGACTCAAGTGACCTTGACCTAGTTTAGGGCCACACGTGTGTTCTTGACTCTCCTAGTCCAAATTCAAATTTATTATGACCCAAAGCTAGATCAACCTAATATTATTGTTACTTGTTGATTAATAAGCTAAATAGTTTAAATTATGTGTAGGACTTGTATACAAGGCTATCAATCTTAGATCATTTAATCATCAAGTATCATGATAATACCACCCTCTATCATGAATTAAAAATAGTATAGAATCATTTCCACCTCTGTTATAATCCTATCTTTGTATAAGTCATTAGTATTACATCAAATCTTACATGAGTAAATGTCAAATGCTAAATATTCTACCCAATCTACTGATCATAAACTTATTTCACTTTGTCTTTTGCATCAAGTCTCAAGAACCCAATATTATTATACCACACCATCCTTAACTACTTATTATAAAAATATTGAATCAATATAAAAGGGATTGATTACAATCTAGAAATTATTAAGGATTCCTTATTGCCATAACAAGTTCCAATAATGATTCTAAATAAAACTAATTTTTTTATTTGTAAGTGCAGACATAGATGAATAATTTCTACAAACACTAGAATCCTAACTTGTTATAGGTTAGGACTACACAAAAGGGTCAAGGGTAACATCCTAGTGTCAAGGTTGCCCTTAGGAGGTTCATGATCACTCATATAACATTGATCCAAGTCTACACAATTCTAGTTTTCATGGGACACATTTGTCATAGTAATTTATTTCTATATCTAATCTCATACTCAAAAGTATCAAACATAAATCACAAAAAATAGTATTGTTCTCTCCAAATTTTAAGGTATGATATATTTCATTATTTTATCTCTATTTTAGTTCTATATTTATTAGATCTAGTTACACATCTTTATTCAACTTTTTTGTCTAGGTTAATTAATTAATTGATTGGTTATTGTTTAATTATCTAATGATACATATTCATACAAAAATTCATGGTATATTTAATGTTATGAGGTAAATAACATTTATGAAAAGTATTGAACATTAATGAATTTACTTTTTTGAAAAAAAACTTTATTAATGATGATTTTGGTTACTAATATTCAAATAAAAAATATTGTTTAAAATAAATTAAAAAAAACATAATAAATTATTTAATATTTAATATTTCTTAAACACTTCAATATATATAAGGAAAGAAAAGTTAGTCTATAACTTCAAATATTTTATATTTTTTGAAGTGCTTATGTGATTTTAGATAACTTCCTATTTTGATGTAATTTATTTTAAGATTACTTTTTATTTGAATACTAATAATGCATGCCATCATTAATGACTTTTCAAAAAAAAAATCTTTTAATATTCAATACTTTGCATAAGTATTATTTAGTGCATAATTTTAAAAATAAAAGTAATATCATGGGTGTAAAGTGCATGATAATAGTACATTAAAAATAAAATGGATAGAAATAAAGAGGATTCAAAGGTACTCAATTACAAGCAAATTGAAAAATAAAAGTTTTAGTTTCTTATAAAGTGTTTCTAGTAGAAACATTCTCTTCGGTTGAGATAAAAACTATTATTTGGTTCTTGGGATATCAAAAAATTTAAACAGATAAAAGCAAATAGATGGTCTAAAGTTGTCACCAAAGAAAGTTTAAACAAAAGAAAATGGACTTGTATAAAGCAAAATAATAAATGAATGACCAAATAAAATATCAACATGAATTGCTGCCCAAATAATAACAAAGACATAAAGACATTTATTGTGGATAAATTCCACAAATATGTGGAAAAATGTATTAGGAAGAAAGAAAAAATATTATCTTAACAAATTTTACCCATTTGATCACCTACCAAAAGAATTATATAAGAGTAAATATCACTGGAGAGCAATGATGTCCATATCTCAATTGAAGACTAAGTTGTGTCATCTTTAATCCGAAACTAATAAATGAAAACGACCTACATAAAAATGTGACAAAAGGATCCATATCTTTTACATAATTAGAATGATTGAATCAAAGAAACACTTTATTTTCAAATGACGCATATCAAGACATCCAAACTAGATATACATATTCATTAGCAACCCTTAAAATCAAACAATTGAAAAAAAAATAAAACATCATGAAACTACATTGGAAAAAATCATCATTATAAAAAAATATATTAACAATCCCATTAATTATATTTAACCTCGAAACATTAAAATGCTTCCATTCTATTATAAATGTTTTTTAAGTAGTTGACATGACCCCACGTGATAAGTCCTCCCATGCATGGCAAATTTGTCAAAAGAATGCCTTGGTTTGAGGTGACGTGACCTGAGTTTCAAGTGCTTGCCCACAACCTGCTCTGACATGAGAAACATGCTATTATTAAAATACTTTGATGTGCTTTAAAGGTTAGACCGTGCATAACAATGAACCCATTGTTTGCCAATTCCATGCACTTTTGTACCACCATCCTAATAAGCTGTGGTTCCTTACATTCCAATAGTCACGGTCCAAAGTTGTATGTAGTATCCCTAAGCATGTTTCAAAGGCCCTTGATGGGTAGCATCCAACAAGCCACTCATTAAAATGATAATGAAATATGTATGTGCTCTCAATGTTTTTTTTCACAAAAATGTATTCTTGAATTAGATTTAAAACTCATAGTAGTTGAATGAAATGGTTTTTGTTTTGGGTTGAATCTTTGTTTATGGAAATGGGTTTTCTTTCGTAGAAATGTATTCTATAAGAAAGTGATTGATATTCATCTAAAATTTTAACATTTGTTTGTTTCGTTTTTGGAAGTCATGTTTGTAAATCAAGATAATGTTGATGAACACTTTTGACAATTTATGAGATAATGATCTTCTCCTTTGGTCAAAATCATATATATTTTTTCAATGGTATTCAAACAAGTATTGAAGAAGAGGCATTAGATTTCCACAGTCCATATTGATGAAAGAGTTTTGTTTTTTTTTTTCTGGATTAAACTATGTGTGATTTGTTTGCATCAATGTTTCGGATCACACTCTGTGATCCATCATTTTCTTCTCTAGCTCTCACTCATCTTGATGATGGATCACAGAGTGTGATCCAAAACATTGATGCAAACAAATCACATGCAATTTAATCTAGAAAAATAGTCTTTCAAGTATTAAAGATTTAAGCAACCATACAAGATGTTGTAATCTATCATTAGGTGTAATTATTGATGGACATGGATAATGTAATGAATATTTTGATGTTTGAATAATGCTATGTGATACCCGAGTGGATCTTGGATATCTAAAAGCGAATTGAGATTTATTCTTTTCTATATCTTAGTATACAATTTAAAATATTTTACACTTAAATTGGTAGGTAATGGTCAATTTAAAAGGGGTTGGCTTAGGCCCAATTTAAGCATTGAATTTAAAAGTTGTATGATCATTATTATATCTACAAATTTGACTTGGATAAAAAGATGGATAACCTAAACATTAAGATCAATCCCTATGAATAAAGGTGGATGGAACCAAACTAGATTAAAATATACTAGCTTTTATGCAAGAAAGTGACAATTGTGTACTAATCATCAAATTAAGAATATCTCAATTAAATTAGGCCCACAAGTCACAACAAGGGAAAAATGCAAGGCATGCACTTTACACCTTTACAAAAATATTTATTGATTTATAACGAGGTCTTAATAAAGGACAGGTAGATTTAGCAAATAAATCACATTTACTTGTACTACTTAATTTTGGGTAATCTAAAAAAGTTAAGATCAATCCCTATGAATAAATGTAGATGGAATCAAGCTAGATTAAAATAGACCAGTTTTATGCAAGATCATGACACTTGTACACTAATAATTAATTTAAGAATATCTCAATTAAAAATATTGTGACACTTGTACACTAATAATTAATTTAAGAATATCTCAATTAAAAATATTGTGACACTTGTACACTAATAATTAATTTAAAAATATCTCAATTCAAAATAAGCCCAAAACAAAGGTAAAAATACAAGTTGTACACTTTACACTTTTACAAAATAAATAATAATTTATTATGGGCCCCAATAGAGGACATGTAGGTTTATGAATCAACTCACATTTACTTTTACTACCTATTGAGAATTGTTTACAATTGTACTGCCCAATTTCATTAACACAAAATATTGATGATTTCAAAGATGTATTTATTTTCAATAATAATGAACCTCGTCTCATCTTTTTAGATCTATATTGTACATAATAATAATAAAGAATAACTGATAAAGACATTAAATAAGTGAGTTTAAATGATTTTAAAAAATACATTTATTTTTAACATCAAGAAAAATACTTCTAATCTCTTTAAATTTATATACCAATCACACAAATAAAATGATGTAAAGATATTAAATAATCTAATTTTTATTTTAAAGATGGAATTTATTATTTATTATTTTTATATTTTATTTTATGACATAAGATGTCCTCACGACAATGTAGAGACCTTGCGACTCCGTGCCCCTTGCGGCTCATTTAGACCTTACCTCAAACTTATATTTATTTAATATTAATGAAGATACTACTTGTTTAATTACATTCATATAACAATTTAAAAAATGATAGCAAACTTTTAAATAGGTAAAATGTTAGTATCAATATAATGATGAAAAAGACAATTAATAATTTGGATGTATTTGCCTATACTACCAATGAAAATGAAGATGCCTCCACCTTTTTAAAGCCACATAACAATTACACAAAAAGAGAATATATTATATATCCTTTCTTTTATATACACATAAAAAATTTCGTTGAGCTGTTGACATCAAGTGAGGTTCTTATTTATTTAGTTAGCCTACAAAGATTGGTGGTAGCAACACGGACTTCAAAAAAAATCCATTTTGAAAAATAATATTAAAGGAGGTGACAACATTGACTAGTAATAGGATACACATCACGGAATATTAAATATTAAAATTATTGGTCTTATAATATAATTCAATCAAGGAATATTCACTATAAAATTATAGGAATATTCACTATAATATTATGGATGTATGTGTAGAGCCCATTTCAAAGGGGATGTTTTAAATGGAATTTTGTTTGGTTTAATTAAGAATATACCAGCAAAAACAACTTTTATAGAAGAAATAAAAATCTGATTCCTTAGATATTATCATGTTAGGTTGTGATAATATGCATTAGATGTCTTTTTTTATATCGCAAACACTTTTATAAGTATTATATAATTGTAAAGGAAATTAAGAATATATGTATTAGATGTCTTTTTTATATCGCAAACACTTTTATAAGTATTATATAATTGTAAAGGAAATTAAGAATATATGTATTAGATGCCTTCTTTTATATCGTAAACACTTTTATAAGTATTATATAATTGTAAACGAAATTAAGATTATATGCATTAGATGCCTCCTTTTATATCACAAACACTTTTATAAGTATTTTATAATTGTAAAGGAAATTAAGAATAATTATTGTAAGGTAATTATTATGGATGAAAATGGGTATTATAAGTATTATATAATTGTAAAGGAAAATAATAATAATAAGTGTAAGGTAATTAATTATGAATAAAAATGGATGGGTAGTATTTGTTAAATTTGGGAAGTGGATATAATGGACTGTGGTATTTAGTTTGATGGTTGAAAAGTTTATATTAAATGAGGAATATTATGGAATCTGTTCATTGTTTGAATTTATAAATATTGTATCTCTACTAAATTGTTTTGGTGTAAATATTGGAACTTTATTTTGTTAGAGGAAAAGTTTGTAGATTTGGGATGAAATTTTGGTTGTGAATCTATATTTTTGGTTTAGACTTGTCTCGACATTCAATGGTGTTCTACTTTATAACTTTGTTTGATGTATGATAGTTTGATTTGCTCTTCCTAGATATCAAGGGACTTGGTGGTATTTGTGTTGAAACATGTCCACTGTCTCCCTTTGGGTCCTTAACTAGAATGGTAGCGATTTCTTGAACAAGTGTTGCCTTTTGGGGAAAATGACCAACTCAACTCTCAACAAGTGGTATCAGACCAAGGTCACATGTTTGAATCCCCTTGGGTAACGTTGAGGGGGAGATTGTTGGAACATGTCCAGTGTCTTCCTTAAGGATTCATGACATGGTTTAAGAGCCTTCCATTGGTCCTTAACTAGAATGGTAGTGGTTTTTTGAACATGTGCGTATTTTTGGGAAAAACAACCAACTCAACTCCCAACAATTTAAAATACTTTAAGTTTTGTTGATTTGTCACGAGGAGTCAGGTTATCTCAAATTAACCTTAAAATTGCTTAAGTTTTGTCGATTCATCACATGGAGTCAAGTTCTCTCAAATCACTAAAGCACTTAAGTATGTAATTTTTTTACTTTTGAATTGTGCAAAATTGAAATGTGTCATTATTGATTAATCTAATGCTCTAGAATGGTGTACTTTTAATTGCTTGAGTGGATGATTGGAATGAATGCACTTATTTTCCTTATTGCTAGCATATAATATCAAATTGTGTCAAATGTGTGTTTAGTCAACTCAAGGTGGAAGAGTGAATGAAACTAGTGGACCACAATTTGTAATTTTGAATTTTAAAATGTGTAGAGTGTGAAATTTGAGTCTTACAAAGGGAAAACTACTTGTTCCTTTGAGAGCAATTCCATCGATTACACTAGGATGAAGCAGTGATTTTAACTTATCTAAAACCTATTCTAATTATCCTTTTCTAATAGTTTAACTTAAACAAAAAGATAAAAGTAACTAAGTAATATGCTTAAGAAAGAAAACTGGTGAAAAAATCTTATAACAAAAAAATAACTTTTTAACTATCAAAATAAAAGGTATGGATAACAAGGAACTCAATGTTGAAATTTGGGAGTCACTACCAAGGACACCAACATGTTGCACTATTGTATGCACAAACATAATGTATAAAGATGTCCAAAAATCATGAAAATTCAACCTTATTATTTAGCTAACTTGTAAAATAAAAAAAGAATAAAAAAATAGCAAATACTAGATAATGAAATGTAGAAAAACAAACTTAAAATAAAATTTACATGGTTTTATTGAAACAAGGAAATGATCAATAAACAATAAAGCACTTGCAAACCTCCATGTGGTTGAGTGCTCTCAAAATACCTACAAATAAAAAGGAAAATGAAAAATGTTTGAAGTTGTTTAGGGATTTTCCTCAATCAAATCTCTAATTTGGTATTTCTACCTATGCAACAACAAAGATAAATAGATAAAAGAAAATAGTGTTTGTTCTTACTCTAAGTGCATCTAGAAATAATAATAGTGACAAAATAAATGGAAGATTAAAGGGATGTAAAGTTCTTAAGGTGATAGAGGGCACAATGAAAGAAAAATCTTATATTAATAATAAATAATATTACTTGCAAGGCTTGGGGAAGCCAATAGGAATAAGATAGAACTAAGATAATTTAAAAAAAAAAAGATTAATTCAAGAAGGAGAGAGAGGAGGCAAGGGGAAGAGACTGATGAGCTATTTAAATTCATCCCAAACTATTTTCACTAATGTGGGAAGGTGACAAGTGGAAAAATACTTGCCACTAAATGAAAAGGGGCACTAGAACAATGCGTTAATGTTTGCACAAGGCACTAGTGTTTAGAAAATTTATGCTAAAAAATGACAAGACACTAGAAAAATATGAGGGTAACACAAAGGTGACATGAAAAAGTGACCATGGGAAAGGAGGCTTGAGTAGCTTAAGAAGGAAAGATGATAATGCAAGGGCTAACAAGAACCTACAAAAACACCAAGGGAATGGATACCAAAGTGGACACAAAATATATCATGAAATTGCAAGGGTACACAATTTTTAAGTTATAAAATGTGAATGAATTAATAGATTTTTTAATTATTTTAAATTGGTAATAAAATTATAAATGATATTTTAATAAACATAAAGGTTAATATTATCTTATTATATGCATACAAATTATTATGATTGAGAAATAATTATAATTATAAAATATTATGATTATTATATTATAACTGTTAATATTATGATGCAAATTTTACTTATTATTTTCCACTTCTTGTTGATAGATCATAGATTGTGATCCAAAACAAGTTGACACAAAAACAATTACATAATTTTCTACCAAAATAACTCTTATTCACTATAACGGACTATGGAAATAGCATGTCTTTAATTGTCACCATTCATGGGAGGGAAATGTATCTTAAAGATAAGCTTCTTGAGAAGTTCAAAATCAAGGTTTTAAAACAGATTGTAAATATAGCCTTTGTTAAAAGATGTTTTGATTCTTAAATCATCCCTTCTTTTAAGTAGATTTTTTCCTATCTCTATGGTCGATATACTAATCACATTTTTTTGTACTAGCCTATGAATTCTAAAATTGGCCTTCAAGGCAATCAAATCTACCATAAATCTTATTTTCACCTAGCTCTACTTTCTTGACCTTGAATGAGCCTCTTCTCTTATTCTAGACATCATTATCATGTTATTAATTTCCTCTCATGCAAGGAAAAATGTCCTTAAACATAAATTTAAAATAGGAAAATAATTTTATAAATATTAACTCCAAGCAAGAACAAGTTTTGTAGATATTAACTCTTTCCAAGATTGGTCCTATTGAGCACAAAAGATGTCCTAGGTGGTTTTCATGGCTAATGATTATAATAGTTCATTCTCCTCTCCACATGAACTCTACTATTTCCATTACATAGGTAATTATCTTCCACTTTCACTAACCCCTACCCTAACTCATGCAACTCATCAACTAGATCTTGACTTAGCACACTAAGACCCACCTTCTCCAGTTATGTCCCTAGTGAGTGGAATTCAGAATTTTGTAGTTAGTCTCACATTAAACCTTTTTTATTCTTCCTTAGAAAGTATCTCCTCTCTTATATATGCTTTTAAACAACTCTTTTCTAACCCTAATTGATCCTTCTCTTTTATTTTTATCATCATAAAATGAATCATATTTATTTTATTCTCATCCTTTGTTAAGTGGTCTAAATTCCCACTTTCTCACCCCTTGTTTCTTCTCACTTTAATTTAGGATCCCATGGCTCTCAATCTCATGGTCTCATTATCCCATTCCTTCTTGTATAGATTATAAGCTCTCTTAGTTGATATCCTCCTAAAATTTATGAGCAAATATGGGTAAATTTTCCTCAATGACTATTACTTCATGGGTAATTATTTTCTTCGTGTTGATAGCATTAATGTATATGTGAATCATTTTTCTAATTCACATGTTATGCAAAAATACTTTCTTTCATATTCTCATTCTTCACACCCCACATCTATTATAATCAGTTCCTCCATTTTCATGTCTCCTTTTTCTCATAACGCTAGGTTAGCTAAATCAAAAAATGATAATTCACATAACCTTCTTCATATCCTTCCACCACTAACTTTAAATTCCTCAATTAACCTAGCAAAATATTCTTGCAAGGACATTACTTTATCACCATTAGATAAAATGTTTGAATTAGTTAATCCTTCTCTAAATAATTATTCCCTTCTTAGTTCTCCTTGGTTCTCACACTAATCTCATCATCTAGTCAGAGATAAAAACTACCCATATCCATTTATCTAAGCCCCAAAATTTAATTATAACCCCTATTAACTAACCTACTAACCATCTAAATATATCTCCATTTATTCTCTAGTAGGTGTGTGCCATCCCCCCTCTTCACATGAATCCATGCATTTTTACTTAAAATTTATCTATAATTGGGAAGAATAACTATTTATCAACCTTTGTAACCTCCATATTAAATTCTAAAACATCAAATTTATAAAAATATGTCTTGGCTTTACCATGACCCTAACATCCATTCCTAAGATATATTTTTAATTGAAATTAACTTTTTTGTAAAATTTTTACTTGAAGACCTAACCAATGAAATTAGGCAAGATTATGAGGTTGATCTTAGACATGAAAAATCTCCCAAGTTGAAAATCCCTAAAAAATGAGCTTTTTAATTTCAAGAGAATTACAACAAATAAATACCTTGTAAGTGTCAAATCTGACAAGTGGATTGCCACAATGATCTTAAACAGGAAATATTGTTATAAATTCTTGACCACCTCACTTATAGTAGAAACTATAAATTATTGACCCATAAGATTCTTGAAATGTAGAAAAAGGGATTCCTTAAGCTTAATGTCCAAAAATTAGGGTTAATTCCACATTTTCTAAGATTTCATTAGGATGCAAATCCACAAGGGAAATATATTGAATGTCAACCATGAATGGTGAGTCAATCAGACCTAGATTTTAAAGATATCAAGTTTCCACAATCCATCATGTTGTTCAATTTTTGTTTCTGGTTTTGATTGTGTGGAATTTTTTATATCAACATTTCGGATCACACTCTGTGATCCATCATCAGGATGAGAGAGCATAAGAGAGAGACCTGGATTTGATCATTTTGAGTCTCTGAAATGGATTGGAATTGAATTTCCCCAAATAACCCTATTGAATAATGTGCCCTAGATTGAAAATGTAAGAATTTGAAACTGGAAAACTATAACAAGAATTCAAACAACAAATCTAGGAAAAGCAGAGTTGTGTGCACTTGTGCTACAAATTTAAGGCCAATTTTGATGATAGGTTTCAAGGGTCTGAGTGTCCTTGTAATTCTTTTTTGGATATTTTTTTATTGTCCTTTGATGTTATATTTGAGCTTTAGATTCCTTCTTGTAAATTTGTTGAAACATTGTCAGATATTTTTGTAACTAAGTTTTTGTGAGTTGACAAGATGTAGAGTTTTGGTTGCAACAATAAAAAATAGGTCTTCAAAATCATTTCAATCCTCTTCAAAATTAAGATCTATACATTCAAAAAGGGAGGAGATGTACCATTTAGGGGCTTGCCTCAGTCAAACTCTATGTAAGTGTTTCCACTTCCACAATGGTAATTCCACTGGTAAAATGATAATGGATAGGAAGGAATGATGAAATCATAAATTTTTGCAACTCACCACCCTTATATGGCTTCCTTGAAGGATTGAAGTCATGCACATCACCTCAAGGACTTGGATCTTTCTTGTTTTATTGCTTGAATACTTGAATTCTTGAATTACTTGGAGACCTAGAAAGGGTTAGCCTTCACAAAAAATATGACAAGATAACATGAATGTACTTACATAACAACACCATGGATGCTTGGATCTTGAATTGTTACAATGAATCATTGCAAATGTTTCTCCTGAATTCTCTTTACTTACTCTTGACAATAATTTCTCCAATGATTTCTTACTAGGTTTAAAATGATGCAATAACTAGGTATTTATAGGCATTTATTCAATTTCCCAAAAAATAAATCTCGATGGTTGACTTTAGACACTTGAAATTCAAATATTAAATTTCCACAACTAACATATTTCAATTTGGAGGGAAAATATTAGGAAACTCATTACTAGGGCATGAGTGTCCTAGACTTATTTTATAGAATAGTTAGTGTTGGGGGCAATGCATAAGTTAAATGCAATTGAATCCCGCTTGCAATTCCTCAAAAGTTATCAAAATTTGGCCATAGAATGAATAATTTAGGAAACTAAATACTCAATAAGGTCCAATAATTTAAGGGGGGACCAACATTAGCTAAAATTGTCATGGGTGACAATTTACAATAGTATATTTAGCCCCCACTTTAGTGAGAGTATAAAATTACACTCAGATTCACACTAAAGTAGAAAACCATGTCAAGAGTGGTCCAATTGTCCAAATTTTGAAGAGATGGGATGAAAAAGAATCTAGGGAGATGGCCAAGCCCCCAAGATCCAAGATCCCATGGAAAACCAACATAAGAACAAAGGAACACACACATGTATGATATGTAGCTAAACAACATACACAAACATACATGATGAAAATACATGGCACAATGGAATATAAAGATTAGGATGAAATGAAAACAAACACGATGTAAACATGATGAAACCACAAAGAATTCACACAAAAAGAAACATAAAAAACATGATGTTAGTACTAAAAGGATTTGAGTCTATAAGACAAAGAGACCTCAATCTTAAATTATCTCAAATACTAAACACCATCCATCAAATGTGTTGTCTAACAAAATGATGCTCTCACAAGGATGTAAAATCACATATGAACACATGGCTCCATTGGCAAGCAAGTTGTGTTATTCTAGATTGTCATTTAAAAAAAAGTGTGCTTGAGTTCATGACCGAACAAGCTTCATTATGGTAAATCCATGAACTATCTTGCAAAAAAATCACCTTAGGGCGTGCAAAAAAACTCACCTCAAGGGGTGTAACAAAACTAATCTCAAGGGGTGCAACAAAAAAAACACCACCACCAAAGGGTGTATGTCAATAGTTAAAAAATCACAAGACAAAATGGATAAGGGTAATATATTGCCCCCTTAAAATGTCAACATACTTTCTATGTTGGTATTTTAAGGAGAAAGAGAGGAAGAGGGGATCCTTGAAAAGAATGTGCACAACCCAAAACTAGTTATCCTCGCCCCCCAAAGTGTAGAGACAAGGACAACCACACCAAGGAATATTATGTTACTACCATGAAAAATATGGTTGCACTTAAGATTGTACCACCATGAATGGAATTGAGAAAAACAAATAAAGCTATAAATTCCACATAGTGATGAGCAACATGATATGATGCAAATAATTATTGATTAGAGGAATTATGTGCATCAACACAAGGAAGAGAACCAAAATCCTTAAGTTTTTAAAATTTATTACTCAAGGCCTAACATTCATCAGTAGAATGACCATGCACTCGATGATATGAATAAAATGATCTCTTGTTGTAGAATTTATTTCAAGTTCTTGGAGCAAGAGTAATCAGACGAGCTTGGAGAAGCCTTGACAAGATATTATCTTGATCAATAATAGGGATATTTATTCTCTTATGAAGAAAATATTTTTTTATTATCACAAGATCTCATACATATAGTAGATGATAAAGCATTAGATGAAGATGGAGATGAAGGTTGGAAACCTAGAACCTTCTTGGAAAAGTACGGTATAGAGTTCTCTTGATTCCATTTTTTTTATGTTTTCATTACATCCATATTGAGAAATATTTTTTCATCCAATACCATAACATGATTCCAACCTAGATGAAGATATTTTATCTACATGATTTTGAGAAGGATTACCTTCTTCCCAAGCATACAAATCATTTTCAAGTTTCTTAAAGTTAAGCATCTTCCTTTCATGAGGGATGGGAGTTAAAGAGCCCTCATCACCACCATGGGGTGATGTTGTTGATGTAAAAACAAGATGAGGAAATGAAACAAAATATTGTTTTGGTTTAGATTGTGAGATTTTATACTCTCCCATAGAGGAGGGTGTAAAATCTAATGAACCCCAATCATCCCCAAAACATATGTTTGAAGATGAATCATTTGTATTTGACTCTTTGGACTTTGATGGCGAGATTTTAGTCTCCCTTTTTAAATGAGGTGTAAAATCTAATATCCCCAATCATCATCTATGAGTTTTGTTCTAGGTGAAATATAATTAGGATTTCCATCAACTTGTATAGGTTCTATCTTTGAAGTTGGAATCAAAGTATTAAAGGAGTTTGAAGTGTTATGATCATGTTGAAGTTGTGAATTATAAATTTGTTCATCTTCTTTAACTATGTATATCTTGTTATTATATTCATACTTCATCTCATGTTGGAGAGTAGATGAGAATTCCTTCATAGCATGAATCAACAATCTATGTAGGATAATATTGTATGGAAGAGGTCCTGGCATGATATGGAAAAGGGTAGGAAGAACCATGAGTCCAACCTTAGTGGGTAATGTGATCATTCCTAATGGTTTCTTATTAACATTTTTAAAGACAAAAAGATTAACACCATTGGGTTCTATAAGATTCTTTTCCACACCAATTTTATCTAGGAGGTCAATGTCACAAATATTACGACCCTCTCCATTGTCTATGAGAGTACGCCTAACATTATTTTCATTAATGATAACCTTATATCATAAGGCTTCATATTTATTTTGGATCTAGAGCTAGAGTAATTCATGTTGAGGGAATGCAATATCTGACTTTATCACTTGCATACAATCAGATGAGGTGGCTACATCATTCGGTTTAATAGAATATTAGACACCAACCTTCTGCAAAATCTCTTGGAGCATCCTATTATATGTAGGTGATGTTTGAATCCAATACCAAAGGGAGATGTTTGTTGGAATATGACAAATTTTCTCAACAAGATGATACACTTTACCACTACGTTGAGGAATGTTATATGTGTGAGAAACTATATGATAACTTGGTTGTTGTGACACATGCTTACTAGTGATTTTCCTTGAAAATTTTAAGATACTACCTAGAGGTTTTGGTTTGTTTTGAGGTGTTCCTATGATTGGAGGTGGCTTAGGAGTTATACTAATTAAAGGAGATCCAATTGTTACTTGTGTGTTCATAACCTCAAATATTTTATCTACTTGTTGATGACCTTCTATTGAGGGGGGATTTAATGTCAACTTATCATTTTCATCTATGCCATCCATATTACTATCTATTGAAATAAATGTATGAATGATTTGATCCTCTTGTGCTGCAATATCTTCACATGCATAGGAGAAGTATTGGGAGAGAAACAAAAAAGATTCTCATAACACTCAACGATTGGATCCTCTAACACCATGGTACCTTCTTCACAAATGGGTGAGGTATCAAGAGAAGAACAACTATAATGCCATTATTTTCCATGATTACTTCCTCTTACACCAAAGTGTTCTCACAAATAAGGAAGATGTTGGGAGGTGAATGAAGATTTTGCAAAGTGATTTTTTTTTTGAAAAAGGCCATAGTTGATATATATATATATATATAAGAAAAAATTACATTGAAAGCCAGAGTTGTAGTAATAAAAAAAATTAGAAAAAACAAATGTTCCAATTGGAAACATATAAACCATAGACTACCAAGCACTATTCTTCCCAAAAACAATAGTGTTTGGCTCTATGAATACTTATACTATCATGATCATTATATTCAAAACAAAGATAAAAGAATTAAATAAACATATTTTCGTTCCTCTATATAGCCTTCGTTTGCAGATGTTTCACCTCAAATTTTATTAAGATCAATCCCATTCTCTCCTTGACCTTCATTCCAATCTGCAACATTTTGTAACCTTGGATTGACCCTTACAACTGCTACCGCATTTTGACCATGGAATATGTGATGTGAGAGCAGGAAAGACATGACAAACAACTTGTCTTTAATTTTGTTGACCATCTAGAGCCCTAACTCTTGTGAATGCAAATTAAGAACCTTGTATAGTTCCCATGGGTCGTCATCCTTCAATCCTTTTTAACTAAATCATACACCACTAAGAACAATTGCTCGTGTTTAAGATAAAACTTTGGGAAGATGCCTCCCACATAACCTTTCCCTCTTTCAAAGTTATACAACTGTATTCTCTTCAAAATATCACCCTCCTTAAGATAATTTGGCCACACAACCTCTTTGACCATAATTTGTAGCAATTCAAAAGACTGTATAAGATCCAATGAATTGGATAGGAAAATTGAAATCAATTGGGATAGAAAAATTAATCTAGGGGCATTAGGCCACATGACTTCCTCACCAATGATAGTTTGTACGCTATCAAAAACACTAGGACACAATATTTTGAATACTTGTGATAATTCAAAATCCATGACCTCACTTGAGAATGGATGCTCCCTTTCATGCACCTGAATTGGAACTCTTAAATTCTTCGGTATGTAATCCATTGAAGAATGACACTACCAAGCTTAAAATGTACAATCTGCACCCAACAAAGGAACGAGACATGCCAACAAAGGGATAGTGGAAAGTACCAAGCATAAATTGTATATAGTCTATACCCATAAAGGAGCATGAAACTCTAATCCAAGCCTTCACCAAAGATACAAGTTTCTAGAATAGAACACCTAGTATTATTAGAAGAACCAACTAAAAGAACACCCAAAATATAGAAATTACAGCACAAAATGACCTAGATATGTGAGCTGCTAGAAATGAACAGAATGAAGCAACACTGTAACTTTACCAAAGTTTCAAGCATAAATTGTATATAGTTTATACCCAAAAAGGAGAGAGACACACCAATCCAAGCCTTCACCAAAGATATGAGTTTATATAATAAAACACCCAATATTATTAGAAGAACCAACTAAAAGAACAACCACAATATAGCAATTACACCATAAAATGACACAAATATGTGAGCTGCTAGAAATGAACAAAATGAAGCAACACTGAAACTTTACCAACAATTGCTCCATAGTAATGCAAAAAAAAAATCATATTGAAAAAAAAAACCCAACCCACAACTGAACCACCTTTAGAACACATGATAGCTGTAACACCCCACCAAAGAACCCCAGAGGACAACACATCTAACTATAAAATTTTGGCACAATTTTTTTTAAGTGCAATAACAAGAACTGTGAATCATATTTAAACATAACATAAAGGTTAATCCAAACTATGTCCTCTATGGTTCCATGATTGCATTATGAACAAACCTACTTAACAAGATCTAAAAATACATCGTGGATTAAATAACTACAAGAGTTCATTTTAAATCCATCAAAATTAAATGAATAAGCACACACTTTTCGTATATAACATCAAATAAATAATCATCAAGGATCATATATAAAGAACCAATAAGTACATATACAAATTCCCTTACATGAGGGCACAACATAACTTTTACATCTTACATTGTTTACAATAATGCTTCTCGAATACCTTGGGAAGTATACATCAAGATTATATTACATGATACAAAAGATATACAGATTCAATACATAACATAGACAATTGTCTCCTCAAATTGGTACAAGATCCAAAATCTACTACATGAGGTACATTCTTTGCGCTTGCAAACGACAACCGAAAAACCCAATGGAGGAAAAAGCACAATCCACCCAACCATGTGGAACCCTAAGGTCCACCCCTCATGCTAGGAGATAACTATAAGGTCCCACTACACAAAACAATCAAGAAGATAGTATCACAACACAAAGGTCTAACATGAATCCAACATACAAAATGTAACATAACATCTCACAATAGAGTCACCGCTTCCAGAGGAATGCAACAATAAAGGGGAACACCAGACTAGGGAATTATATATTGCTATAGGGAAGAGTGTCATCACATGGTCCTATTGTGGGTTACCCATGAAATCTCTAACTAGACGTCGGCCCCCATCTATGGTTACCCTAGTAAACCTCTCACTAGGTCTCAGCCCCATAAGGTGACACATGCAAAACCAACATTCCTCTCGTGAAGACAAGGAAGTTGATCTTGCCAACCAGGCCTTCTCAACCCATTCTTAGCCTAAATGAGCACTATAGGCATGGGTGAGGCATCCCATTATCTTAATTAGTGTGAAAAATACCCAACCCCCTAATTCATTAATGAGTTAATAAACTCCCACATGGGTTACCCTAGATGCCACTTTGGGCTCTGGCCCCCATTGAGATCCACTCCCCCTTCTAGAAACTAGAAGACCCAACACATCAAATAGGGAAAATTCATCTTGCAAAAATTAAAAGACCACATGAAGATACACATAAAGTGAGGCATGAACTATCTCGCACAAAAATTCCAATCACAAGGAAGTGAAAGCAGTGCAAGGCTAAAGACCCTCATGTACACATCTCAAGTATATTATCAACCATTTTCAAAATAACATAATCATGAAACCAATACTCAAGCTATTTTCCCCAAGCCTCTAGAAGTCTAACTGACCATTTTTCACAATGACTCCCATTTGAAATAGTAACTCGAAAACATCTCCATTTCCAAAATTGTCACCATACATGAACTCATGATAACTAAACACATAAAGAATCTACATAACTCTAATACGGAGTAAGAGAGGAAATGCATCATTTTAAAAAGTTCATCTGATTCATTTATTTAAACTAATTCCATAGTTATCTAAATGCACATTTATACAATAAATCATCTCTCTTACAATTTAATATTTCCAAATTCATTATATAATATAATCATTTAATTGAAAAGGCAAAAATATCATTTTCTAACATTTAATTACATGATTATTCTTTAATTCTAACCATGATATATTTATACATAAATATATAAAATCAGAAATTTGAATTCAATATTCCAAGCTATGAGATAGCAACAACATATGTATACAATTATATATGTATATATAAATATACACATTTATATATACATATATAAAAATAAATATATACATATAAATTTCATTTATATCGAACTACTATCATAATATATAACCAAATGGAATATACAGAGGCAGCGATGTAACATTCAACAATGATTAAATAAATATCGACATATACATATATTTCTATGTCGAATCCATCACCATTTAATAATTCCGATTAACATTCAATATCAAATGCATATAAATCTAAAAAAATTTGAATGATCTATTCTCAACAACATAGTCACAAATCACATAGCTTATATGGTGTCGAATTAATATAAAAATCAATGCCACAATGGAAGAATTTGCATCTGATATCAATTTTTAACTTAGCTAACATTTACAGATTTTGTAGAGAAAACATCGAATATTATCATTGATCCTTCACAAGACTTGGAGGATATGAAACACCTTAGTTTTGACCGAATGAATGGAACTTCAGAGTTTATTCAACAGATAAATAAATACTATGAATATGGGTAGGCATCGAACCATAAGAAATACACCAAGTAAAATACAAATAGACAACATGGCAACCATCGATTCACCTCTAAGAGTGCAACCAACATAGGGTAAATGCAATGCATGGTTTCATAAGAAAATACAGTCACTGACTAAGATAAGGGACTCGAATTACAACAAATAGAGTTTCTCATAGTAAAAATGATCATCTACAAAGAGAGAGGCACAACAAAATGGGTTCAATCTTAGAAGGTTCAAAGAAACTTTCAAGCAAACAAAAAAAGGTAAATAATCTAAGGGTATTGGGTTCTAGTATGAAGTGCATATTTTACATTGAAACAATATACAAAAAAATGGACAATCATTCATTTGTAACAACATAGAGAAAACAAATTTCTATTGTTTTGAACAGATAAACAAAACAAGAATAGAGACGATGCCCACTTGGATTCCAATGCTACTGAAACGGGAATCGGTGCCGAGATCGACTCCTACGTCCACAAAAATCCACTTCTCCAAAGTCTAAATCTAATCTTTAGTAATTTTCCCCCAATCCATTTCTTTTTAAAACAATCAGCCGAATGCAATTATTCTATAAATTATTCTTGCAAACCCAGTTCACCATTCGAAAAAATCCCTAATAATCCCTAGTCTCTCCAAATAATAAATATTATTATTTTTCCCCAAAAAGAAGTAAGATTTGTTGGTATGTGACGATTGATCATGCTATACTGTACATTCTTTAGTACTGTACACTATTCATGTATCCTCACCGAAAAGGAAAAAAAACCGACTTTGTAAACCCTAATTTATGGGAGCTTCTAAAAGCTTGTTATAAGCGGCTGGGATAGGGGTTGTAGCATGGTATTATTCACGATATTGTAATATATTTTCCACTAGATAATAAAATCATTGGATGGTTGCGGTTTGGTGGATGTAGCCCATATTGGGTGAATCACGTTAAATTCTCTATGTTGTCTTGTTTCTACTATAATTTTCGGTGTGTTTTATTTCTCTATTTTATTTGTTCAAATCTGCATTTAACTTGTTAGATATCTACCTTCTAACCCTAACAATATTTTCGAACACAAAAATTAGATAAAAAATCTTGCAAAATAAAAAGTTTCCAAACGACAAGAAGTTTGAAGTCACACATGTGCTTCGAATAAATATTTTTATATATTTTTAATTGTTTTTACAGTTTAACCATTATCTCCTTCAATTTAATATTTTAGTTTCATATTATAATATTTTTCCCACCTTTTAATTTATTTAACTCAACATTAATAATGAATATATTTATATTTAATTATAAAAATATTTTTTACCTTAGCAGTTTAATTTAATTTAATTAATTAACCAAGGCAACTTAAATACCATTTATCAACATGATCTATTTAATAATTTATTTAATTCAACAATTCATCAAACAACATAATTAACAATTTTAATTAGCAACTAGGTATCAACAATAATCACCCAAACATATGCAAGTTCAAAATGAAAACAATTGACCATGAACACACACAAGACTGATGGGTGACCAACTGGATACTCATCCTCTTCGAGGATGATGGCAAGGGTAGGGGACCATACATTCTCTTCATTTAAAATTTTCCATTGGGTTTAAGGCACACTCAGACCTATAAATTCAAGTGGAGTCGATGCCTAGTACTTGCAACCTGTAGCAAACAAAATAGTCGAACAACATGTATAATCATACACTTAGACACCATGAAAGGAAATCACAGCGTAGTAGGGTACTCATGAATGAGTAATGCAAAACTATTCCTCTCACCAAGACACATCAAACAAGTAATCACATCAGTATACAACAACTAGTTACATAGCAAACAACATCAAACAATCACCAGATAAATGCATAGTAATCATGATCAGATAAACACATAAGGCTCATAATTAAATTAATCTGCATAATCCCATATGTCCATAAAACTATCATAGCATATGCATAAACTCAAATAATAACAAAATATCAAAGTATCATCAAGTGTGATCCAACATCATCAAAGCAAAAAATCTAAAATCAACAAAGTGTCATAATGTCTATCCTAATAGAGCAATCATTAGTCTAATAGAAAACAATATGAGGAGCACTAGATCCTCCCTCCTAGAATCAGGCTTAGTCTTGGAAGCCTGCAAACAAGTATGGGTATAAATCTCGCATCCAGGATGCATCGTCCCAAGTAGTTGAAGACTCATCACTAGGATCCCATTGAACCCTTACCCGCTCAATGTCTCGACCCCTGGGAATGAGTCTCCTATGCTACAAAACACCCATGGGATCCAAAGCCAGTTGCCTATCCTCCACCTATAAAGCATTCTAGTCAAGAACATGAGAAATATCTAGATAGTACAGTCTAAGAACAAAAACATGGAATACATCGTGGATACGTGATAGATTGGGTGAGAAAGCAAGACGGTAAACAACATGACCAACTCTCTCCAAAACCTTGAATGACCCAACAAAACGTGGTGCGAGCTTAGAGCCTTTTCCATGGAAAATTAGACTTTCACAGACGCACTCATAAGAATACCCAATCACCAACTGAAAACTGATGATCGAACCTATGAGAATTTGTATATTTATTCCATCTATCCTATGCTACCACCAAATGCTCTCTAATATGTGCAACCTACTGCTCCATCTCCTGAAGCATCTTTGGTCCTAGAAGGACTCTATCCTCAAGATGATCCCGACTCAATGAAGTCTAACAAGGATGACCATACAACACCTAAAATGGAGGCATACCAATAGAAATATGGTACCCATTATTGTACGCAAAATCCACTAAATACAAGTAATCCTCACATCGAGACCGTTGATCCATAACATACATCCTAAGCATATCCCCAAGAACTTGGCTGACCCTCTCAGTCTACCCATCGATCTCCGGATGGTAAGAAGAAATAAAGCTCAATTGGGTTCCCAAATCATATTGCAAGGATGTCCAAAGTGCGGAAGTGAACACTAGATCTCTAATAGAGATAATCCTATGTGGATTTCTATGTAGTCTAACAATATCATCCATGAATATTTTGGCCATAGAAGAAGCATTATATGATGATCTAACATGAAAAAAGTGTTCCAACTTAGTAAACCTATCAATGGTGACCATGATGGTGTCATGATGATGAGAAGACATATTCAAACCAACTATGAAATCCATTGAAATGATGTCCCATTTCCATTCTAGGACAAGATGCGCCTGCAAAAGGCCGATAGGGTGTTTTTTCTCTGCCTTAACTCTCTGGCACTCCAAACACCTCGAGAAAATTTTTGCAATGTTTCTCTTCATTCCGACCCAAAAATACAGTTGGCAAAGGTTTACATACATCTTATTGACACTCGGATGAGCAAAATAGGGTGCCTGATGTGCCTTTGACATGATTAGGGTGCGAAGAACCTCAGAAGGAGGAATATAAATGTGACCTAAATTCTGCAAGAGACCATCCGAGTCAAGAGAATATATTGCAAACATTCCCTCCAAAGCTCTACTTGACTCCACCTCCGACTTCACCTCCTAGTACCAACCGTCTGTCGAAAGTGCTGTAAGAATCTAACTCCTCAAACTGACACCATGAGTCACTGTTGAGAGCTCATGTCTCTGTTGACTAAGGGTATCCACCATGGCATTTTCCTTACCCTGGATATATTCAACCTAATAATCATACTCACAAATGAATTCCATCCATTGCCTCTACCTAGCATTCAGGTTTGGCTACGTAAATATGTATTGTAAACTATGGTGATCGCTATGTAACTCAAATTGATACCCCAAGAAAAAGAGTCTCCATATCACTAAGGCATGAACAATGAAAGATAACTCCAAGTCATGCATGGGATAGTTCAGATCATGATACTTGAGTTTGCAAGACTCATAGGCAATCACATGACCATCTTGTATGAAAAATGCTCCTAAACCCTCCATAGATGCATCAATACACACCACAAATTCTCTAGTAGGATCAAGAATTCCCAAAATAGGTGCACTATTCAACCTCTCCTTAAGAGTCTGAAAGGTTGACTGACACTGATCTGACCATATGAACTTCTTCCCTTTCCTCTGAAGAGAAGTGATAGGATGAGCTATCCTCAAAAAATCTTGAATAAACCGTCGATTGTAACCTGCGAAGCCCATGAAAATGTGAACCTATGAAACATTAGTTGGCACAAGCCAATCCATGATGACTTGGATCTTCAAAGGATCCACTGAAATACCTTCTCTTGAGATAACATGTCCCAAATATCTCACCTTTGGCTGGAAGAATTCACACTTAGCCAAGCTTGCATATAGCTAATTATCTCTCAGACACTACAAAAATTGTCGCAAATGATCCTCGTGCTCCTCCATAGTCCTCAAGTAAATCAAAACATCATCAATTAACACAAGGACAAATCTATCAAGATAAGTGTGAAAAAATCCATTCATCAAACTCATGAACACATACAGTGTATTCGTCAACCAAAATGACACAACAATGAACTCATAGTGTTCATAATGAGTGCGAAATGAGGTCTTATGAATATTTGACTCAAAGATGCACAATTGATGGTACCCCGACTTAAGATCATTTTTTGAAAACACCTTATCTCCCTTAATTTGATCAAAGAGATCATCAATTCTTGGTAAGGGATACCTATTCTTCATTGTCACCTTATTTAATTATCGATAGTTGATACACAACCGAAGGTTTCCGTCCTTCTTCTTCAAAAATATAATTGGTGCTCCCCAAGGGGAGACACTAGGATGAATGAACCCTTTCACCAAAAACTTCTCCAACTGCAATCGAAGCTCCTTAAGCTCTTGAGTGTTCATCTGATATGTAGCTTGAGAAATATGTTATACTCCAAGAACAAGGTCTATCCTGAAATAATTGTCATGCTTAGGTGGGATCCCCAGAATCTCACTGGGAAAAACATCAAAATATTCTCTAAGGATAGAATAATCGTCAAGGGAAACCTCTCGACTCTCCCCTAACTCTACAACAAAAAACTAGAAACCATGATGCACAAATCTCCTCAAGTGCATAGAAGAAATCATATGTAAGGAGATGGGCCTCTGAATGCTAGCTAATTTTACCTCTCTACCTAAATCCACACATCGCATTGACTTAGATCGGCAATCGATTATTTTTTGGTGAGCATCGAACCAATCCATACCCAAAACAAAATCATAAGACACAAGGGGTATGACGTGGAGATCCGCCATAGTAACGAGTGAACCAATCCTCAAACCACAACCATGCATAAGGGATTCTACCACTACCTTAGCTTTGCAAGCCAATTCGACCTACCACCTAACACCTTGCTTTATTTGCACCAATCCACATTGATCTACTAATGAGGGAGAAATAAACAAGTCAGAAGCACTAGAGTAAAAAATAATAGAGATACCAATACTCTGAAACACACTTGTACCCTCCACCATTATATCCTAATGCTCTACCTAGCAGTTATCAACTATTGAAAACACTCTATAGGACCTGCTTGCATCACCCACTATCGGCTCTAAAGTTGTCGGCCTCTGACTAAATCCTGTTGTGTTCCTCTAAGGTCATTGTCTAGTTATGTGGCCCTACTGGTTGCAAGAGAAACAACCTATACCTTTTCCATATCCTCTACCACTTGAAGGTGCATTAGACTATTGGAAAATACCTCTACTAATTGCAGATTGTGTGCTCTGTGTTTTATGATCAAAACGATTACGCTTGTTTTTCCACTAATTCTAGTTTTTCTCGGACTTAGAACCTCCATCTTGCTAAGACTATGAGTTCTTATGTTTTGTTTGAGAATGTTGTTGTTGTTTTCCACCCTTAGCAAGCGCATAATGGCTCCTAGAGGAACCCGCTGCCTGAGACTATCCACCTGAAGAACCAAATCCTATTGGAGGTGCACTACCAATTTGTACACCTATATGGCCTCCCAATTCCATGGCCAAATTCTCCTCTACCAAATGGTCCTTCTCCCCTACCACCTCCATGGTCTGCGACTCAAAGACACTAACTCCTCCACTAATACGGGCATTCAAACCCCTAATAAAATGCCACACCAACATAGCCTCATCATCGTTGATACCAAAATACTGCTTATGATCATAAAACCCACGCTCATACTTCTCCATCAACATGGCCACCTATCTCAACTTGTGGAACTCATCAACACAACGCTATCTCCAGTGATCCAACAAGAAAAGAGCTCTAAATTTCTCCATGAACATCTCCCAAGACACTGATCCAATATCTAGATGCAATTTTTGTTCCTCCAAATGCCACCATGTAGAAGAAAACTTTCTAAGGTGCATGATGGCACATCTTGCCTTGGTGTTGCTACCATACGAATGCATGGAAAAACACCTATCTAGATCGATCAACCAAGTCTCTGCCTCTAATCCACCACCAGAACCATCAAAATTAGGAGGACGTGCCCTCAAAAGATCTCTCATAGGACCCACTGCAATAGCCTCCCGCTCTACTGTAACCTTGCTCCTCCTAGGAGATCGTTCTATTTCCCTATCCACCTACTAGTTACCCACTTGTCTAGGACCTAAGTGGGAAAGGACCTCCTCTAGCATATGACGCAAGTGATCTCCCTCTAGCCCCAATTGACTTAGATTCTGACCCCTATCTCCCTGACTATTCTAAGAGCCTTGATGTTCCTCACAATCACTCTCGTGGGCACCCTAAGAAGGGGTTCTCTGATGGTTATCCATACAACCACCATCATAACCTCTACCACTACCCATACCTCAACCTCTAGGCATCTTCCTACACAACACCACCGAAGAATAAGTCTCAAATTATTAGATAGGGATGAAAAAAGGGAAAAAACATACACTCAATAATCTAAGCACTAGGACAACATAATGGGCTCATACAAACCAGAGTACCCAGTGTTAGAACCTTGGGTTGTGATGATAGCCACTTCGACTCTTCTAGCCCTAGAAAAGTATATACCGCTAAATCTAAAAAATTGAACCCATAATTTCAACAACACTAGACTTAGGTATACACGATAAAACAAGCATTGTAAATTCCTTGAGAAGCCATAATATATGCTTGAAAGTGAAAATACATGATCATTTTAAAGCAATATACTTGTACTTCACAATTGATAATGCATCATTTGATTAACATTTTTATTAAAGTTATTCCCTTCTACATTTTATAAGATATTTCACATAGATTAAATATTTTCTTGAAAACTTGAAAATACATATCATTATTGCGAAGAGTTGAGAGGAATAAAGGTTTAACTTGCAAAATGAAAATACAAACTAATAATAAACCCTGCTCACATCCTTGACTTTGACACAATTTTACTGACAAGATCTTCATGTGCAATAATTTTCATATGTTTTCAAATTTTTGCATGTGACCCTTACACGCACATATAAACTTTCTTCCATATTTCCATCTGTAGTTATGTCACACCAGTTTTAATGAACATTATACAAAGAACTTGATTATTTAATCTAATTGGAGTTGGAGACTACTGCCATTACTACCACCTATATTACAATTGATTATGTCACATATTTATGCATCATTTGCCACCAACATATTCCTTATTTTATTTTATTTGACAATTCAACCGATAGGTCAACCGATAGGTTGTTTGATGAGTCCTCATAATATATTTCATTTTACATTTTCTCACAACCAATGTTTGCTAACATGTCAGCTACTTGATTTCCCTCCCTGTAAATATGGAAAAGTTGATAGGCATCAAAATTCTCTAAAAAATTCCATTCTTATTGAAGAACGTATCTTATTTTCTAGTTACAAGTCCTACTTTCTCTACATGCATTGAAAATGAGTAAAGCATCCCCTTCAACCTGAAGTTTTGGAATATTTAAACTAGTAGCCAATTTCAAATCCTTTAGTAATGCTTGAAATTATACAAAATTATTAGTACCAAACAAAAATAGATTGAATTCACCCCAATAATAGCCCCTACACTATCCCTTATTACTACACCTACTTAAGAAAATATTTACAAAAATCTTTTATTTTGCATTAAATTTTGGTGTAGGAGCACCTTGTGAGTTTTAAGCCTCCATGAGGCAATTCTAGTTTTGGCTTAATTTTGATGTTTAAAAAATTTAATAAGGTCTATTTAGACCAAATTTTATGTAATTGAGTCACTATAGGTCCTAGGAAGTCCTTTTATAAAAGTTGCTCAAATATTACAAAATTGCCAAAAAGTTGTCATGGCAAAATTGTAAAAGTTGCAAAATGGGAAGTTGAAGGGTCAAATTAGTTTAGAAGTTTAAAATTTAGTTAGAAGTGGTTTTAATTGGTTTGAAAATGGATAAATAGGGCCTCTTTCATCATTTTAAGTCAGGGTAGTTGGTGTATGGAAGAAAAACTTCAATTAAGAACATTGTTTTCGAGCATTTTTCAACTTTTTGCTTTGAAATTTGGTTTGACACATGTGTGTATGGCCTGACCAGGGCTTGGAATTGATTTGATAAGATGGTATTCTGAATTTTTGGATGTTGTGGTTGTGTTTCTGATATGTGGTTGCCATTGATGTCAACACTATTAGAATTGGTGATTCTGAAGGCTGTATATGTCGAGGAAATGGAGAAAATTGTAATAAATATATTACAGGCAGTGTGTGAAGCTAAGAAGGTCAAAGTGATGTAAATTTTTGTACATTGATGTTCACAAGGCATGCATTAAAGGGTTTGATGCTGATCCTATCTAGTATGTTGTCTAAAAGTTTTAGAGGTGCGCATCAAGAATTGAGAAAGTTGTGAAGTTTTGTGTTCCTACAATTATTCATTTATTGTAGTAGGTGTTTCTGGAAGATGCGTTTGCAAATATGATGAACTGATTTTTTCTGTACATTCCTGAGATGTTCAATGATGTCTCCAGATCATTCTCTATCAGTGTGGTACATCTGCGTTGATTGGTGTGTTTGTGACTGAAGATTTTTCTTTGTGTGTTCGAGGGTTTCATGTTCTTGGCTGACATGATGGTGGTAGCATTTTGTGGATCCTTATGGATTAATATTTTATTGTTTTGTGTATTTGAGGATGTTGATTTAGGTCCTTACTATGTTGTGACTAACTTAGGTTGGTGTGCATTGAGATTTGTTCATGTATTGAGGTCGATAGTTGTAATTTATTCTTTATTTGTGGCCGACAGAGTTGTTGATGTAAATTCATGTAGCAGATATATAAGAACGATTGTTTCTTCATTTTGGTAGTGTGAAAAAAGTGTGAAAGTGCGAGTGTGTATGCGAAATGTGCGAATAAATATTGGATCATTCGAATATAGAGCAGAGTGTGAAGAAGATTGAGCAAAGTGTGAAGAAGTGTTTTCGTGCCTAACCATAATTGTCATCAAGCTTTTGTAGAAGCTAATTTTTCAGTTCAACCTCATCAAATGGATTTAATCTATTTGTTTTATGTAAGGTAGTAAGCCTTCCCTTTGAGTAGTGAGCTCTAGGAAGTGTGTCAAATGCAAGTGCATTATTTATTCATTTCTTTCATTATACTTCTAACAAGATATAATCTAGTGGACTAACATCCATTATGGTTTTTCCCCTAACAGGGTTTCTATGTATAAAAATCTTGGTGTTCATGTGTCTCTGATGTGTTGTTGATTATGCTTTCATTCTTAATTATTAGATGTGATATTAAAGGTTGTTTAAGGTTGAATAAGTTTAATTTTTGTAACAACTGATTCAACCCCCCTCTCAGTTGTCTATCCTTCTTTTTAAAACATGAATCCCCTCTCCATTCCATTTTGTTTCATTCAATTGCATTAAGTTTTGCCCCAGATATTTTAAATTTACTCTAGGTGATTAAGATTCAGATTTTGAAGGTGGCATCAAGCAATCAAAATTCAATAACTATTAATTTCTCCAATGAAATCTCGTAAAAATTGGTGCGAAGGTCTATGAGGACATACTCATCAAGATTCTCCAAATTTTCGGGTAAAATATGTTTGTATGCCTTTTTGAGAAAGCCTTAGGTTGTCATAGTGTGGTTTTTGGTCTTTTGAAGATCCTAATGGCTAGGGTTAGAATAAATTCACTTGGAAAATTATGGCTAATAGTTGGTTAAGCATGTGTAGGTCTATTTTAATTTTTTTGATGAATTATTTGTTAGTTTTTAAATGAGGAAGTGATTGAACCAATAAAGCACCATTAAAGCTACTCAATTAGGCCTCTAGCCTCATGGGGCAGTCCTATTTTGGAAAGGATTATTCAAAGGAACTTGTGCTATCCTTTCGGTATGTCTTGTAACTCAATAAATGGTACTCAAATATGTTTTTACAGTCATCATATTTTTCTTGTGTCAAAAGATATCATGGACTATCCTATAATGGAAACCTACTAAGTTAAGGGCAATGCATAGGTGAAAGCCCATTTATTGGTTAACCCTGGGTTCTTGGGTGGTTGGATTAGTTTGTTGGGTTGGAAATAACTTGTGAAAATTCTATTTTGAGTTATTTAAGCCTTTGAAACCATTTGATTCCATTTGTGTGATTGGAGTCTAGAGTGCATGAAGGGTATAAAGGGACATTCTTAAAGAAGTTTGTATTTTGTGTGAAAGCTGAAGTTGTTAAGGTCATGTTTTGGTTTACCCATTTCATTACACATGTTCTTGGGTGTGTCTTTGTGTTTGGAAAGAGTGTTGGAAAGTCTCTATGGTGTAGATTCATGAACAAGTGAAGAAAAGTGGCCAAAGTGTCGAGTTAAGTCTTGGAGAACCCCAAATTCACATCAAATTTATTCCCTTTAGAAGCTCTGTCAAAATTTAGTTTTGAAAAGCCTATTGGCAAGGGAATCTAGGAAATATTTCTCTTGTCCATTTTCTAAGACAATTTATATTGTGTATTACATTTGAAAGGGATAATCAAAGTAGGCCATTCTTTCATTATCTTTGAGTCCCAATCTAAAAATATGAATCCTGAATGCATAGATTTTTGAACATAGGCGTTTGCCGATTTTGAAACTAAAGTTTCCAACTTATGTATGACATGTTCAATATTAGATGTTTCTTTTCTAAAAATTGTCTTATTCCTCTCCCACCAGATGCACCACACTAGTGTAGATGGAATAATTCTCCATATACTTGTAAACAAATCTTTCTTATAGAGAACCAACCAACTTGTAAACATCTCCCAAAGATTTTTCGAAAATGGTGATACCCAACTCATCCTAGTTTTAATATTTTTCCAACAAGAATAAGAAAGAAAATGGACAATGAAGAAAAAAATTATTGACATCCTCTAAGGCTTCATCACACAAAACATACTTGAATTGATGATCTATGCTAGCCAACTTAACAAGCCGATCACTTTTAAGGATCCTATTTTTCAATGCTAACAAAGTGAAACAACCCACTTTTGGTAAAATTATAGGATTCCAAATAGAGCTCTTTGGGAATTACAACAAGCTCCATTTCTCATCACCTCCCTATAACTCAATTTAACTGTGTAATTTCTAGTTTTGGATGACACCCAAATAATTCTATCAACATAGTCATAATGGTAAACCACTCTTTCACTTAGAATTTTGTTTAGTAGATCCTTTTGTTGCATTGATATTGATAGAATTTAGAAGTCATTCCAAGTGACTTTACATGTATGAGCATCTATTCTATGAATACAATCTTTAACCCTATCTCCCCACCTTGCACTAGCCAACTCTACAACTAACTAGAATTCTAGAACTGTATTCAAAGATGGGTATACATTCCAAGAATCCTTTCAAAAAAGAGCCTCTTCACCATTATTTATTTCCCAAGTAATATATGTAATGATTACTTTCTTATAGAAGAGAAAGAAATTCCATATTGTCGAGTTAACTGGAGGATTAGAAATGGATAAAATCCTGTTGGGGACACACAATCCAAATACTTGACTTGCAAAATTTTACACCACTTGGCGTGTGGTTTGGAGTACATATGCCAAACAAGTTTGGCCCCCAAAGATACATTCCTTGCTGACATATTATGAACTCCTACTCCACACTTTTTCCTTTCCATACATATTTTTTCCAAGGACATAAGTGGGATTTTACTTTTATTATCCAGGTTTCCTTTCCACAAGAAATTCCTAACCATTTTTTTAATTATTGCAATGATATAATTGGGAGCTTTTAATACTGCGATATAATAATTAGGAATTTCAGAAAGTAATATCTTTACCATAAGAATTCACCCTACTAGTAGCAACCACCCCCATTTTCACCCTGCAATTTTGGATTGAATACTTCTTATTACCTTATTCCAGTAAGAAGTCTTAATCGACCCTACAAATAATGCAATCAGATAAAAGCACAAAGTTGTTTCATACTTTATAAAGGAAATGACCAACACTGATCCAAATTTTAAACTTGAATCACTAAAAAGTGGCATATATGTTTTGAATTTTGAAATGATGTAAACTAGTAGAATATGTATTTTTTAGTATATTTTATGTTTGTATTTAAAAAAAATTAAAAAAAATAATTTAAAACTAGTTTTTAATAAATTAACACTATAATTTAGTTGCTAATAAAATGCTGAAAAATGAAGTTGCATGAGACGCCAAACTTTTTATAATAATTTTTTTTTCTTTCAAATTTATTGTGTGTATTTATAACTTGAAACTTTAGTGCATGGATATTTTTTTTTTCAATTTTGATAAATATATATTTTTAAATAAATATTAAAATGTGTGTGAATCAAAAAATAACTGTTTCCATGGGACGCCAACTTTCATATTAAATATTTATCTAAAATGGAAAAAAATTATACCATCTTGAAATAGATTCTTTTATCTAGTGCATCATATGTTTTTCAAATTTTTTATATGTTCTTTGTCTCCTTTAGATTGTATGGTTGAGCCAAATAGGCATAGTAGAGGATGTTTCTCTAACAAGAGAAGAGACAATCTCATTGTTATGGGAGCCCTCTAAATCATCTTGCTCAATCTCCCTTTGTTATATTTCAACTCTGATTTCTTCTTCCTAGATATGTTCATTATGATTCTCTCCCACCTGGTCCACTTCCTGCTCTACACATTCTTTAGTTGTAGTTTCTCTAGCATGGACCTCTCTTTGCACTTCTCCCTCTATGGTGATTTCTCTTTGTATCTCCCCCTCTTCCAACACTACTTCTATTATTGCCTTGATGGGTGTTTCTTCCTCTCTAGTAGGTGGCTCATCTTCAAGAATATGAGGAGAATATGGAGGTGGAGATGGGGGAGGAGAAGGAGGAGGAGATGGAGGTGGATCATGTGGTGATTTTGGAGAGGGAGGAGGCAAAGGTAAAGGAGATTCATGTGGAGGATAGGAAGAGTGAGTTTGTTGAGCTTATCTTTGAGCATCCCTTTCTTGAATGACCTCTCGATTCCTTCTCTTTCTTACTATAGTTTCTTCTTCCTCAACATTAGATTATTCACGTGAACCAATAGCTATTGGTTCTTTCTCTCTTCTTTTCTTTCCTTCCACTTTTGGAGGTGAGGCCCTTTTAGTCTTGGCTATAGTAGCGGAGGATCCTTCACCTACTTTCTCTTCTTCTACTAATTTTGTAGGTTTTGGTAGCTTCATCATAGGAGAAGGGTGCCTAAGCCAATTAAGAGAATAAGCTACATATGATACATGTTTCCTTTGTTTCAATGTTGTCATATTCATCTATTGAAAAATATTCATTGAAGATTGGTTGGTTGTAGATGTGTTGTCCACTATAAATGGGATCTAGGAGCTTCCCATTCTCTTTTACATCCTTGGAGACTTGGGTTTTTTTACAAAACTTGATCAAATTTACTATAAATTGACAATAGTCTTTCATTATTACTTCAAAATATTCCATAGAATTTTCCCAATGGTCTTCTATTTTAGGCTCATAGATAGATAAAGAGCCTATTACCTTGTTGATCTTGCCTATTGGGTCAAATCTTCCCTGAGCATCATTGTACATTACGTACAAGGGAATATTTTTTCAACTCCATTTCCACACTATTGGAATTATGCATATTAGCACATGAGTACATTCCCATTTTGATTGGGAAACTATATCCAAACTTGTGTTTCCCAACTATTAGCTAGTGAATTTCAGTCACCTTTCTACAAATTTCCAACAAGATCATTTTGTCCTATGGGTATCTTGGAAGTTTATTTGGATTCTTGTGGAATCCAACCACTCTAATGTATTTGAAGGTTTTGAACTCGACATACTAGTTCCCCCAACTCTTGAGTTCTTCCATGGATTTGTTGGAGATTCTCCTAGATAAATATCCCTCCAACCCTCTGATAAGAACATATAAAATTTTTTCATTGAGAAGATAGAAATGAGTATAACTATCCTCCAATTTGAGTTGAGGATAATTCTCGCAGATTGTTACCTCCCAAAGATAGAAGGAACCTACTCTACCTAGACCGGGGAAAGTGGCTTGAGAAGCCAATAAATACACCAAGTATGAAGTCATGTAGAACTTGGATGTTTGAAGAATAATATTTAATTGCTCATGGATTGTGTCACTTATGAGAGTGGCCTAATCAATTTTATCTTTCTTTTTTTCATTGATGGATAGGATAAACTTAACCATCCATGGGTATAAATCCCTTATATTTGCATACCCAAACACTCTGATCAATAATATAATCAAATCCTTGATGTCCTTAAATTCACTTTTTTGTTGCACCTTGGCTATTTTGAGGGCCATCTTTTTGGGGTTAAGCAACATTTGACTGTTAATATGGTTGAGGCTATTTTCTTCATTGTATTTAAATTATTTTATTACCTTCTTCATATCAATTGCATCATATTGGGGGAGGCAGGAATCCTGAAGACCTTCAGAATCATATTTGAGCTCACATTGAGCACTACTTCTCATACTAATCCCATTATTCTCTTGTTTCTACGGTTATAATAATGGGCACATGTTAGCACTAGCTCTAGAGATTGAACATTCACTGAGAAATTAGTTGCCTCTACCAATCTAGAGTTTTCCAATGTTGCGGTAGCACATGTCCTAGTTTCCTCATCATATATATTTCTCTTGAACTCCTCCATGTCAACATGATTGAGGTCAATGTCACCAATCTCCATGTAGGGAGAGAATATCTTGGATTTTGTATGATATCCTTTATATTGGTACTTCATTTTTGTAGGATCTTTAGGTGGCATATCTCCTGCATAAGAAAAAACATAGTGTTACAATTCATCCATCTTAAAAGGAAATCACATCTTCAAACCAAGTTATATTAATCAATAATAAACTCATAATATGAAGAAATAACTTGATGAGAGTGTTTAAAGAAGATAAATTTTTTTTAGGATCGAGCCTCAAGCCTCCCCTTTACAACATAGAAAAGGGTTAAAACATCCTTGTTGAGGAAATTTTGATCTTTGTTTCTAATCCATTAAGACTCAAGGATCAGGTGTGCCCTAAACTTATGGCTTATAACAACACAATCACTTAAAAGAAATGACCAACTATTGACATTCAAAACTATGTTGAATATTTTTAGGAGTCCAGAGTCGGGTATACCATCTACCTCTTATTTGCAATAGTTTCATGGGTTCTGAATGTAAGTCTCGATCACCAATACTTGAAAATCCATTTCAAGGTTATCAGGGGTCAGGGGCTCGTCTTGTTGTCTAATTTTTATTTTAGGAGTTCAATTATTTGGTAAACGATATTCTTGAATCCCAATGTTTGATCATTCCAACCTTTACTTTGGGACTAGACTTTAAAATTTTCTCTTAGGACTTCTTAAAGGAAAGCTAGAAAACTATTCATCCTATTCATGTTCAAAGGATTTTTCCTTATGGTTTTGGGAGTTAGGGATCGGGAGTATCAGCTAAACTCTACCTTAATAAGAAGTTAGGAAAAAGATATGCTTGATCAACGATGCCCAAAAAGTTTTCAAAAACATAGGATTTGAATAAGGTTTTAAATCATGCCTTGAGGATCGAGACTTTTGTTTATTATTCATTGAATCATAAGCAAGACATGACCATTATCAATGAAACCTAAAATTTGATGCTTTTAACACCAAAAACTATAAGCTAGGAAAGATCAAGAGTCATGCTTTGAAGGTTTCATCTAACTCTTATCATGTGGGCAGTTAAGGAAAATGCCAACCTTTTGACGGCTAACACCCAAAAAACCAAGCAAGGTCATGACCCTACACCTGATCGATGATGTCACAAACATCCTTGATTGATGCACCCAACACAAAATTGATTTGACAACACAAGAAATAAAAAAACAAAATGAAAACATAGAAGAACAAAGAAAAATAATAAAAAACAAAGGGAAAATTAAAAGAAGAAAAAACTACACAAAGCCAAATTGATTCCAAAACCAACACAATGAGACACAAATGCACAAACTAGGAAAAGAAGTACCAAAACAAATTAAAAATTGAGGAAGGTAAAGATCTAACCTAGTTTTTGCATGGAAATAGTGGAAAGATGAGAAAACACGGTACCATGTGACACAACACTCACACTCACACACAAACATCAATGAACAAACTAGTGACTAACCATAAGCAGAAACAATTATGGACAACATATGCATAGGGGGAGGGTTTCTTCACAAATTATAAGTAGTTGCAGAGCTCAAAACATGAATTGCATAAGGTAAATGTCAAAATGAGGCATCATGAACTAATAAACCTATTTGCTAACTCCCAAAAACTTGCATTAATTACCATAAATTCTCATTGTCATCAAAAATAAATTCTCCCAATTAATTTGACTAGCGTGGTACTCGAGGTGACAAGACATTGTCATCGTTTGGTGTTCGAGATCAGGCATTCACCTTAATGAATACTCGATGTTGAAATCCCAAACTTGCGACAATTGACACATAACACTTGACGAGCATTAGGGGCCAGGCTTGATCCATATGGCATGCCAATATGGAAAATCTTGACACCCTAAAACCTGACAAGGTACTCAAAAGAAAAATAAAATGAAGAGGAGGAAAGAAAGGAGTAGAGAGAAAAGAGGGGAAGGAAGAAAAAGAAGACAAAGGAAAGACAACAAAACAACAACACACAAAAAAGAAGAGAGGGGGGAATTTTGTCAAAAAACAAAATGGGGTGTGAGTGCAAGGCACAACACTAACCTCATCATGAAATTAAAAATATTGCATGATAGATCCATTTGATAATGTGAGATGGTCAATTGATTTGCACTAGGAATGAAAGGAATAAAATGAATAGAAGAAGGAATATACTTGCCTTTTGATTATTCCTTCCCTTTCTCTACATATTATTATTCTGGTGGATGGTATTAAATTAGATGTGTCTTATTATTTGGATTCACCCCTTCTAAGAAATTTGAAACACATGATGGTATATCCTATTCATGGAATTTTGACACCTTTTTTCTTTGCTAACTATTATTTTGCTAGATTCTTCTTCTCTATAAACTTCTTAGTGATATTACTATTCCTAGTCTCATTTTTTACTCTTTTCGTATCCTTGTTGTTCATGCCATTTCTATTTGATTTGGTGGGAGTATTATTACTTTATGCATGCACATACCTACGTCTTGGCTATTATAAACTTTAGGCTTGCATAAATACTACATCAATATGGGCTTTTAATTTTCACTTGATGACTTGGAATTTAATAACTCTATTGCCCAAGTTCTTTAGAATGTTCAATATTATGAGTGAGAAACTCATACTTATTTATATCAACACTATGTTCATATTGAAATGTTGGATAAGTTGCATTAATCATTATATTCATTTTTTCTTCCTTTGAGTCATACTCAAATGCATCATACTAATCATCTGTATCTTCATAGTAAAATCATGCTAAGCTTTGCACTCCCACTAATGTAATGACTTTAGAAACAAAAAAATTACTTACATACCAAATATTAAGGATTTCTACCCTTAATATAGATTATCAATAGAATAGAATTAAATAAAATTAAGATTATGCACACAAAAATTAATTAAAAGTATTTAAAAATATTCACATAAATAAATGGAATAATATTCATCCACAAGATCATACAAGACTCTAATATTTATATGGGATACCCCTTTATGAGAAAACCCACCATCAAATATGTTCACATTTATATTATTAAAAATCAAACATTTAACACAACAATATCTTAAGAGAGTCGCAATCTACAACATACCTCTTTGAAAATCGCTCTAACATATGACACCAATTTTTTGTAATCTAATAGTAACCTATATAATATTTAGAACCATCCAACCTTGGTGCATTCAAACATATAAATATACACATTGGAATAATAGCCATGTCTAACTATCAAACCAACATGTTGAATACCAAGAATCATGCAACTATATTCTAACCATATCATAAAATTATTATACCACACATATTAGAAAACATGATGTATAGATATTTATTATCACCTTTTATATGCAGCCATTTTCACACACAATAGATCAATAGTTACATCTTTAACACTATTTATGAGTTTGTGTGTTCTTGTATATTTATCACTACTAGCACCATGCTTATGGTAGGACATACAAGCCTACCATCAATTTTCACCTATATTGCCTTTTTCCATCTTATTAACATTGTTCTTCTATTAGATTTTACTACATGAAACCCAACTCTATCACAATTTCTCTTGCATCATTACTCATGCTTCTAACAAACATTATTTTCCATGTGAAATTGTGAGTTTTTCTCCAAATGCATTGTAGTTGTTGTCACAACACCACCACATTAAAATAATAAATTTTATACTACAATTACTATCATAAAATACAATTCAAAATGTATGATATGCCATAATATCTAAAAACTAACTACATTTCATTATATAAACAACTTATTCCTAAGTTATATAAAATTAACAATGTTGAGTAAAGCGAGGAAAATGGCGACGACAAGCGGGAATGGGCACAGGCCTGGAAATTTGAATTTCGCTGGTGTCATTGCAGATAATGATGGCGCCGAACTTGATGATGATGATGATGATGGTTGGTGCTCTGTCTACTGGCGCCGATTGGTTGTGCCTTGGTGCCGGGATCGTGCCTTGGTGTTGTGGTTGTCGTGGTGCCATGGATTGTCTATTGTTTCTCGACCTTCGGCCTTGGTGCCTTGTTGGTTGGGGAAGCCTGATTGGGTGTTTGTAAATGGTGAGGAGGGTTTGGAGTGCACCCTAAGGGAGGTGTGCCTTGCTCCTCATTCTTTTTCCTTGCTTTTGCGATCGGGTCTGGTGCATTTGGGGGTGTTTTCCCAGCTCCCTCCACTTGTTGTGCTTGATGGTGGTTTTGTTTCCCCTATTCTTAGCTTTGTAGCTTGTTCGGGAGTTGATCTGTGTCTCCACAAGCTCCCATGGGTTTTTGGTGTTGGTGGCTGCTTGCCTCTTTGTCTCCTCTACTTTGTTGGGGATGTCAATGTCTCGAATTTTCCTTGGTTTTTTCCTGAGTTTGGTGTACCTCTCTGCTGCTCAAGAATCTTGGATTTTTTTATTGCTACCTCAAATCTCTAGTTTCTTTGGGTCCCCTTGTCTCTATGGCGGTTTTGCGTTTGTGTATTGGGATTTCCTTAGAGATTTCTAGTTTTAGTAGAGTTTCCAAACATGCTTCTACTTTGGCCTTAGTGGTTCAGGGTCTGTGGATCTATTGGGATTTTCCTAAAGTGAGGGTTGTGGTGGATCCTATCAAGACTATCACAGTTTCTTTGTTTGGGAGAGGGTTCCTTGGTTTTGTGTAGCTACAGTGGTGTTTCGGGGGAAATTTCTTGATTGTTCCTTGTTTCTTTTGGTGTTTTTGGTGTCCCGACCAAGGTTTGGTGAAAAGGGATTTGTGCTTTTGGAAGGCTTCCTATTTGATGGAAGTGATGGATTTGGTGTATGTTTTTGATCAGGGAAGGAGCCCCTACCTTGTGGGGGTGTTGTTATCCTTTACCCGTCTCTGTGACATGGATGGGAGTTGCATTGTTCCCTTTCGAGGCTTTGTTTCTCGGTGGGTTGTTGTGGGGTTTCTATTTTTGGGAACTCCCTTGGTTGATTGTTTGCCCCCTGTGGAGGATGGTTCTTTTTTTGGTGAAAGAGTTGATAGGTTTTTATAAGTTGTCTATGTTGCCTTTATTCCTTCGGTTTGGATACCTTGGGAGGAGGTGTGTCCCTGTGCTGCTGGAGTTCTTCCTTGCTTCCATGTTCTACAATTGTATTCTATAGAGGTGAATATTGCTCCTACTAAGGTGGAGCCCTCTCTTATTGAGGTGGAGCTAGTGATTGTAGTGTTGGTGGGAAGTGCTTCTCTCTTGGGTTGGTCCCTATCGAGGTGGTGTGTGCTTGCTCTGGAGGGAGGTTTCTTCAGTAGTTTTGGTACCCACTTCTTCCTCTCCAATAGAGGGGAACCCCATCCTTTTGAGGTGGGTTCGGGGTTGGTGTTTGGATGGTTGGTGCATTTTAAAGAACGTTCCTCCTCTACAACTTGTGTTTCGTACCCGTCTTTTGGTAGGGGTCTGCTTGGCTCAATTTTGTTTTATTCAAGCGGAAGATTGGTCGTTGTCCAACTGTTGTAGGTGGTTTGTGATCAAGTTGCTTCAAACAGTTTCCTTGGACTAGATGTGTTAGGTGTTGTTTCTTGGATCAAGGCCTTTATTTTTTTTGACTGAGGACTGTTGTTTATCCTAAAGGTTTTGTCACTCCTAGTTTTGATGCTCGAAATGAGTTGTTAGTTGTTTCTAACTTAGGATTGTTGGTTCTAAGTGTGTTGTCGATCCTAGTTGTCTGGTGACTACGTGTTGTTTGGCTCTGTTACGTGTTTGTGGTTCTTCCATTGCTCTCTATTTTGTTGGCTTGTTAGTTCTGTTGTGGGTTCATGGTCCCTTCAAAACCATGCTCAGTGATCCTTTTTGGCCCTTGTGGCTCGTTGTGTAAAGGGTACGACACCCTGTAAATGTTGCTTATCTTATCAAAAACAACTTATTCCTACAAGAACTTTCTATAGGTGAATATCACCAAACATTTTCATGGTACAAATTCTTTTTGATAAAATAATATTTATCATCAATATTTAATATATGGGATGTTGATTATTAGATCAAATCCACCAATCACGCTTCCCTCAAATCACACATTAAAGAACTAATTTCATAATGATCTCTTGAAATTTAGAATACAACATATTTGTATAATACCAAGGCTATGCAATATATTTCTCTTTTTTTACACAAAAAAATAGATTCAATATAATTTTGATAATATCTATTGGAAATATCTATTTTTTAAATAACCTTTAAAAAAGATTGTTCCTCATTTGACTAAGTGCAATACAAAATAGATCTAGTATTTAATTGTTTTAGGCCACTCATGAGTGTATAGTCTAAACCTTTTCATCATGTATATACTGCATATGTATATTACATAATTTAATTTATATATCTAAAGGTATTTTGACTAGGAATAAGATCCATTATAAAACATGTAAATTGGGGTTCAATGTTAAAAAAAAAAATATTTAGCTAGTCGATTTAAGGATTTAAGTAGTATTTTTAATCTATTGGAGATATTATTTTTTTATTTTAGACTCCTCTCTATCATTATCTCATTGACAATTTGTTATTTATTATTATTTTGAAGTTTAATTTTGGAGGAATAAGAACATGCATAATTATTTGTGAGGAAAAATAGTTTTTTTATAAATAAATATGTAGGTTTAGAGTAATAAAGTCTTTAAATTCATAATCTACAATAATGTTAAATTGTGTATCTTTGTTTTTTATTGTTTATTTTGTGTAAAAATATTAAAAATAATTTGTTTTTTAGCATTTTTTGGGTTACTCAAGTCAAACACTTGTGTGATTTTAACTATTTCCTATTATTTTACTTGTTTCTAACCATTACAATTATATACATTATTAATATGTTATAACTACAAATAAAAATAGAAAATCAATAATAGGTAGATCTAATAACAAAAAATGATAGAGACAATATAAACCTTATTTCATGATTTTATATATCAAACGCATTGTTTCATAAGGAAATAAACAAGTTACATATTTAGTTATAATGTGGTGAAAATAATGAATCTTATTTTATAAAAAAACATAACACTTTAACAATCCAAGATAAATTGTAGAGAATATTTATTTTTTATCCCATCTCAACTTGTGTCACCTCAAATTTACAGTATATTTATCTCCCCTTATATGTCACATAAACAAAATATTGTGTCAAACACAGTGTAAAAATAGAATTTTCATTCCCTACAATTTCCTTATTGCACCTTTTTGTTCATTTTAGCCTTTATCTCATTTGTGTTTCTTATATTATTTCAAGCCCTTTCTCCAAGGATATTCCACCTCTAACCATTCATATCTCCTTTTTAATGGTGTTCCCATGGTCTTGTCTAGAGTTCTTATGTGTTCCATTTTATTTCATTTTTATTCCCATCTGAAATCCTAACATCACCTTTAATTTATCTTCACTTTATCCCTCTTTACCACCTTGTCAGCAAAGTAAATATTATGCCTAACCTTATCCCCTGTGAAAATAACACCTTTATTCTTATTAAATAATTCCTTAACAAGATTGAAATTAATGGAAACACCTAACACTAGATTCCCTCCTTCGAGTTTGAGGTCCTTTTAGGAAATTGATCTTAAAATCTATTTAGAATAATTCCCACACATTACCACCTAATAGGGTGGTCCTAAAATTCTATCCTCCTAATGCCATATGTTTAATTACTAGGGATTCTTCTCTACTAATTTTTTATCTTCAAATTACCAAATAAATATTTAAAATAGAGAAATTTTGTCTCATTTTATATACAAAAGTGAAAATTGTAATTTCTTCAATTTAATTTTTGCTAATTTTCTCATAGACAACACCTCAAATGTTAGAATAGGTGACATTAAAATTTCTATCCTATGTTGATTTATGTGTCTCCACGTTCTTTGGAAAGTGTTCTAGAGGACATGAGGTACAAAATATTTATTATTTATTTCCCTATGAAAAATTGTAATTGCATTCAAAGAGGTGGACCATTCACGGTAGTAGTTACAAGGCATCCTAGGGGAGAATATTCTTCCTAGACATCCAACTTTTTGGGTTGTGACCACTTGACTGTGCATGTCCTTGCATGTTATTTGCATGTTTTGCATGCTCTTGCATGGTTGGGTGCCCAAGTTTGCATGGTGGTGCATGAGCTTGCATGTAGTCATTAGAGCCATTAGATACTTATGGATCACTTAAGTTTGACTCAATTTGATTGGTTATGGGTTAGGCACCCATGTGAAGACCATGTGATTATTGAATATTTTATTCCATGTTATGGGTTGTCCACTAAGTGAGGCATGGGTTTTTCCAGGTGGTTTTTCTTATTGTTTCGAGATACCTTTTGTGGTATTCTCTTCCATAAACTTATATATATTGGAGCCTTTGGATGGTGGTTTAGTACATGAGTTCTTTGTAGGTTGTCAAGACAATGAAGTCTTGTCAGATTATAGAGAGGATTGTTGTATTGATGTTTTTCCTTGAAGATTAATACAAACATTGGATCTCTTTGGGTGTGGAGATTTTCCCACAAGGGCTTCTCCACATATATCTTGTGTCACTTGTGTTGATGAGTTGTGGTATTGCTGATTTTTATTTCATTGTTGCAATTTTTAATCACTTAATAATTTTATGGTAATCTTGTAAACATAATTCAAATTTGCAACCATATATTTAAGTTAATATAATATTGTTACAAATTATACATTGAAATCCGACACAAAAATCGCTTTAAAATTTCTAGATGTGAGATAGCTTCATCCCCAAATTATTAGTCATTGGAAATTTTTTTAAAAATGACTAATGATAGTAAGTGGCTTATTACTAAGTATTTCAACAAGGTGTACCATTTCTATTTATGATTGTTTCTTGAGATGAGTTTATTTATCATATTTTTCTATATGATACTCTTATTCACTCTCCTCAAAACCATTCTAAGTCCTACCATCAATTTACATCACCTTTTTTATTTATGTTTAATTCTCCCCTTCTCCCCATTTCCATTGTTGAAGCCTTTGGATTAGTTTATTTCTATTTCCACTTAGTTTTTTGTTAATACACCTTCAACCAAAATTAACATCTAAAATTTGAAAACCATATACCATCCTCTTTTTATCTCATTGAATCACCATAGATCTATTTTAAATTTTATTGTGTTTCCCATAAACCCTTTTTGAATTCAAGTCTTTGTTTGGCACCTTTAGGAGTTGTAATCCATTACTATTTAAAACCATCACTTTAATGGTTTATCATTGATATAGTATTTATATTTAATTCCTAAAACCATTTTATATTGGTCCAAAACCTTGTTCCCAAAATTTAGTCGATAAGATACATCCTCCTTCATCCAATGGATACACCTCCATCATCACTGCCATCGAATGTTTCACTAAGTGGGTGGGAGCCATCCAACCCACCCTCATCGTCAATATTCAAATTTCTAAATTCATCCTATATCATATCATTTTTTGATATTATATTCCTTCTACCATGATTACCAATAAACCAACATGTACAATAATTATGTGAGAAATTCCACATTGACATCATTAGTCCACTCCATATTAACCTCAAGGTAACAAACAACCTAAGGCAACTAATAAAACCTTAATCAAAATACTCAAGAAAGTTTCCAATGACACTAGTTGTGATTGACATTCCCATCTCAACCTTAACCTTTGGGCTTATCACACTAGCATTCATACCCCTACCAACGCCACTCTATGTTCACTTGTCTATGGTTTTGAAGCTATCTTTCAGATAGAAGTCAAACTCCCATCACTAGGAATTTAATTAGAGAAAATTTTCAATGATAAGGAGTATCCAATTACATTCTTGAGTCAGTAAGAGCTTTTGTATGAATGAAACCTTAACACCTATAACCATCTTCTCTATTATCAAAACAAAATAAGAAGGAGCTATAACAAGAAAATCATGTTTCATCAATTTCAACTTGGTGATCTTGTTCTTAAAGAGAATCAACAAACCCAACAAGATCTAGAAAACAAGGGAACATTTGAAGCTAATTGTCTTGGTCCCTATGTCATTACAAGAAAGTATGGTTCAGGGGTATACCAATTAGATACTCTTAAAGGTGAAACTTTAGATGAACCCATCAACATCACAACCTTAAGAGGTTCTACTCCTAAGTCAACTAAGTCATTCCACCTTTCAAAATTTATAAAAAAAAATAAAAAATGTCAAAAAACAAAAAAGTATAGAAAATAGTAAAGAGAAATAAATCATCCTATGGTGAAAACCACCCTCAATGGCACCTTAGACACATGTATTTGGTGAAAACCTAGCAACAAGTGCCATTCATTTGGGGCATAAGCATTATATATCTTGTATCCCCTTTCCCACATGCTTTCAAATATATGTTTAATGCTCATACCCCTACATGCTATCCTAATCCACCAGCCTCCCATTCATTAGCCATCCCAATCATCCCATCCATCCAATAGTATACATTGGTTAAGCATTCAAAGAGTCAAATTTTCTATCCCAATTCTTGAACTTCACTCATTTATTCATGGGTGCACCTCATGGATCCTAATACACCATCGATACTTGAAATCCCTTTCTTGATTATGCTTTTGTTAGATATCATTAGTTGTATATAATGTACATAATGTTAGTCTCATGTCATTATCCAAGCCCATAATTGTCTATATCTTGTCATTAGATCCCCTCTTTGTGTTTGTGTGCCACCAAGATTCCCTATTTAGCTAGCCCTTCAATAAAATCCATTAGCTTCCATGAATATTAGACATCTTTACCATCCCTTGTCATAGGAATCCTAAGATCTATCTCATCCATCTTTGGTCTTTACAGGATAAATCGTTCCTCACATCAAACCACATTTGTCCAACCACCCACCTCATAGCAAAGGATGTTTGAGATCTCTTGATATTTTAGATTCTTTCAATTTTTTTTTTTACCTTTTTTGAGCTTCCTACTCTATCTGTACTCGAGGTCACCATGATCCATCATATCATAGTGTGCTTCAACTAGTAGTACTAGGGGCATGTCTTGAATTTTTGTGATTATGTTTTCTTGGTTACCTCAGATTGTACCCACCAATATCTATCTAGGTCTTGTGTATTGTTGGGGCATCCTTTTTTTCTTGTGGTTTTTCAACATCATATCCACCAGATCCCTTTGTGACTTTGTGAGATGTTGGATTAACCTTCTTGTTTCTGAGTCAATCCTATGCATGCAATATGAAGTTTCCTTGGTTCCTCATACTCTGGTGCATAGTATCTCATGCTATATAAAATTAAGTGCTCACTACATGAAAGTTTAATAAATAATACCAAATTTCTCAAAGTTTATCTTCCATTCTACCATATACCATCATACCATCCTATCCTTCATGTATCTATTTCCACTATCCCTTTCCTAATCATTGATTTTTTAATGTGCAAGTATGCCCCCCTTCTGCTTTCCTTATTAGGTTGGTTTGGTTTTTGGGTGATACACTATGGTTTCCATCTACCATCTAAGCATCTTTTGTCATTTCCATATCATCTTAGTTTGCATTAAGCTGTTTAGAACTTTTTATTCTAAGAATCTTTTATCATTTCCATATCATTTTAGTTTGCATTAAGTTGTTTAGAATTTATTATTCTAAGCATCTTTTATCATTTCCATATCATTTTAGTTTGTATTACATTATTTAGATTTTTTTATTCTAAGCATCTTTTATCATTTTTATATCATTTTAGTTTACATTAAGTTGTTTGGAATTGTTATTCTAAGTATTTTTTATCACATCCATATCATTTTAGTTTACATTATGTTGTTTAGAATTTTTTATTCTAAGCACAATTTCATTATCATTTCATTTGCATTAGAGTTCATTACTTTAAATCATCTTTTATCCTTTAGGTTGCATTATACTATTTCATCATTTACATTTATCATGTAATGTCATTATATAATTAGATACATCTATTCGATTTAGTTGCATCACATATTAATCCATTTACATACATTACATATTTCTCATTTATATCCATGCATAAATAAAAAATATGCATAATCATCACATGTCATCCATAAGTCATTAAAATATCATTAGGTATCATATAAACATATAAACATATCCACCCTGCATCACACATTAGTAAGCATCACATGTCTGTGTAACAAACATGTAGTTGCATCTTGCATCACCAATCAAAAGTATAACATATTAGGTCATATCATCATATACATCACATATCTCTAATTATGCACACATCTCTAAAAAATACTAACAAGAAGAAATCCCACAAACTCTAATACCATGTAAGGGTTGGTATAAAATGTTAATACCATGCAATATTTGGTTATGGAAATAGGCACCCAACATCTAAGAGCTTGAAAGCACAATAGAGACCCAACATGAGGGGATACTTATATTCTATCAAAGGATGCAAATGCACTATATATTTTCATGAATAATGATTGATTAATATTGCAATCAAAACCCCTTAGTTTTATAGGCCAATGCAAGACATAGGAGAATAAAACTTAATATCATGATTTGAAGCATAATTTGATAATGTTGTAAGTAAACTAGTGTAAATAGGACCTACTAGGGAAACAAGTTAGGTAAATGCCCCATTCAAATCAACACTTAGGATTCATTCGTGCCTCAATTGTTAATTTATACTCGATGACAAGTAATATTTACTAACATTTTTAAGGAATCTACCCAATTGTGAGGGTCATGTTCTCCTTGGTCAAACCCTTGGTAGACCAACTTTATAGATTTAAGTGAAATATTCGATGAAAACAATAAACAATACAATACATATAGGATGATGTGCATTGATACCTCCCTAATAAATGCTACTAAAATTATCTCACAAATTTCATACCAATAAAACTCTAGCATGCTCCTTGATAACTCTTAAATGATTTCAAATGAATAAGTGAATGTCCTTAAATATAACAATCAAGCATGCACAAACTAACATAATGCATGCTCAGTTAGCTCCCAATGGCTAGAAAAGTGGTCAACAAGGCAAGAATTTAAAATTTCAATTTTAAAAATTTAAGGTTCGTATCCATGACTATGAAAGTGGCTTGGGTCAAGTGTGCACTCAAATTTAATCCATAGTCAAAAACAAGTCTCAGGATCATAGACAAATCTCTATGAAGAAATAATGGAAGGGATCAAGACATAGGATGCCATAAGCCAATTTCATGCAAAGTCCTATGCCAATTTTTAGTTCATCATTGTATTTACAACACTCTAATCAAAGTGGGGCCAACAACATATAGGAAATGGACATGGGCATGCAGTTTTCATAGTTGTAGGAACTTATTCCTTAAATTTTGAGTCATTCTTACACAATGTAGTTGAGTGATAAAGAAGTTTAATCCTTGTAAGTAACCTAAGCCAATTTTTATGGTCGATAAAATTTTCCATTCCAATAATTTTAATGCACACAAGTTCCAATTCTTATGATAAACACATTTTGTCTTAAGTTCAATCCTATGTTACACACTTTTTCCCTTTCAACACTCAACTAACCTAAATTTAATTTTTATTACAAGTGTTTTTTTTTCCCAAATTAAATTTCTATTGCTTGACAATAGTTCACCCTCCCAACAACTTTGATCCCAATATCACTTTTTCTTTTCTCACATAAATATGTTGTTAAAACATCCTTTCTTATAACTTGTCCATGCAAAAGATGTCCTCAAACCAACCTAGCTTGCAAGATACTTTTGTTCCCATTAAGAAAGTATGAACATCCAATTAAATCTTCTTTGACTTGATAAAAAGACAATACCTACAACTAGATAGAGTATACAATTGACACCTATATGCACATTTTTCATATCACTATCAATCTCATTTACCTTAGACAAAGATACAATACCTAAAACTAGAGTGTACAATTGACACCTATATACACTTTTTCTTATAACTTACAATTCTAAAATATAACCATCAAAATTATTTAGATCCCTATATATGTAAACATATGAAAAATAAGTGAAAAACTATTATTAAAATTGCAATCTTTTAACTCTATGATGGTTATAAGTGACCATCAAATTTAAAGCTATATGGGAAAAAAATAGGAATAAATTTATATGGAACTACAAAACAAAAGGCTCTTTTGTTTTTAACACTTAAATATAGCCATCAATATTAGTTAAATCCCTAAAAAAATCATATAACACCTACATAAAAACATACACCTAAAATTGATAATAATCTGTAACCTTATCTTTAATTCCTAAGAATATTAAAAATGTAATCTTGCACTCCGACATTGCTTGACAGCTATCGGTGAACTGACGGTCTAAAATACAAAGCTTTCCCACAAACACGAAAGTACTTGTATTCGCTATTCCCCCAGATCTGCCAGTAGAAATTGGAATAAACGGGTACAGAACTACCTGACAAGGGGGGAAGTGGCTGGGGGGAAGGAACGGGGTTCAAGATCTAAGGGAAAAGAACATATGGATCCAACTGCAAGACAAGGGGTTTCTTTAAAAAACAGGACCCGAAAGTATGAATCATGATGCTTGCATTCCAATTTCCCGTCAATAAAACATTGGAGTACCAGGTAAGCCTTCTCTGTCTAGAAGCGTATAGTATACTCCCGAGTCCCGAATTCCAAGACAGGAAGACAACCCAGTTATAATTGGAAGATCTACGGGCATTAAGGGAAAGAGGAATAGTAAAAAACGTGTAGTGGTATGCGGTCCACTCCGTTTGTTGGATCCACCAACCACGTCATCACAGCAATTGACTGGACACCAAGTTTTCTTTTAATAAAATAAAATTATCTAGAAGACAACTACAGGGGAACAGAAACGAAGGAACTGGCCGTAACAAGTCTGATGTGACTGCCAAGTGTCGGTGGCAGTTTCCACAAGAAGTGGATAGTGAGCTACCCAAAATGAGAGAATAAATGAGTGAACGGATGGGAATTTAGAGTGCCCATCTTATCTCCCTCCTTTTACTCTCCTGTTGCCTAGTTTCTTCGTGCGGTTATTATTTTTTTAGTTTAGAGAATCAACACAAGTATTTAGAGTAAAAAGAAAATCATTTGGAAGGGCACCCACATGAGCGAATTGGGATTTTCACAATGATTAATTGGTTGACTCGATCTGCAAGAAGAAGAACAAGGAAGAGAGTGAATAATTGGTTTATGATATAAATCAGCTTTGAGCTTTTTGTTTACCCAGATCGATTTGGGTTTTATAATCATTTTGAGCATTATTGTTGTTGGTGGTGTGGCTGTGATGATGAAGAGATCAGGATCTAAGAACCCCATGGGTGGTGGTATTACTGGTGGGAGCTCAGCTAAGAGAGACGCAGATTCAATAGAATGGGAGATGAGGCCTGGTGGAATGCTGGTTCAGAAGAGAGATCCCAATGCTGATCCTGCATTGAAGCCTCCTCCCAATGTTAAATTGAGAGTAACCTATGGCTCCTCTCGGCTTGAAGTCTCCATTAACCTACAGACTACTTTTGGTATGATTTTTGAACCCTCCTTGTTTCATTGTTCACTGTCCCGATCTGGTTCTTCTTAAAATGTTACAGTTCACACACCCAAATACAAATGCTTTTGTGTGTTAACTGTTACACAAGGAAGGCAAAGGTAAACTGTGTCATTAATGGAATTGGTCACAAAAATCAATTTTGTACACACCCAAATGCACACATGCTCATTTGTGTATTATGGAAGCAAAGAATATGTGAACTCTGTGATATCAAATAGTAATTTTTTACAGATCCATATGTAGAAATGCTCATATAGAAAAATGTGTGGCTATTTTGAAACCAATGTATGTGTAAAGATTGTGATATCAGAAAACTTGAAGATCCTTTTAACATTTTGTCAGTTGTTCCAGCTCTTACAAACATCAGAAATAAGTTTATGCATTTTCAGAACATTAAGCTCTGTAAAACCTTCCAGTTTTCGAGGATGCTTAATTATAAAAGTAATGCATTAAATGATTTATTCTGGGCTGCAAAAGTTCTCATATTAAATTACAATGCATATCTGTGAATGTGATGTGATCATACATTGTCCCCAGCTAATTAGAATACAGGGTTTGGACCCATTCTGTACCTGTACCCACGTAACATGGTGCTTATGGTTAAATCAGATTCAGAATCTCAAGATATAAGAAATGAAAGATCTAACTATTAAAATCTGTTTCCATTGATTGGTAAACAACTGTTTAAAGTTTATACAGTACAATATGGATACAAGTTAAGATTTTATTTGATGATTCCAAGGATCATTTTGATAATCATTGTTATGGTCTGTTCATTTTTATTGTATTGTCACTCTTGTTTGAGAGGAAAAGAAAGATAATCATCCCAATGTCCAAGCTGCCTTCTAATTTTTGAACTGAAATCTCTTTTGGGTAGTTTAAGAGAGGCCTTATTCTTTTGCCCATTCTTGTTCTTTCACAGGTGAGTTGAAGAAAATGCTTGCTGTAGAGACCGGATTGCAACCCAATGAGCAGAGGCTTATATTCAAAGGAAAAGAGAGGGACAGTAGTGACTTCTTAGATATATCAGGGGTGAAAGAGAAGTCAAAGATTGTGCTCATTGAGGATCCTTCAAGTAGGGAAAGAAAGTACATAGAGATGAAAAGAAATGCAAAGATTGAGATGGCTTGCAAAGCAATTTCTGAAATTTGTGGAGAAGTGGATAGACTTGCAGAGCAGGTATGAGCATTTTAAGACCTTTAGGCACAACTCCATTATCTCAAAATTAACTGCATTAATATACTTATGCTTGTTTGTAGAATTATTTTTCAATTTTAATGGCGAATTGGAGGAATGTTTTCCAGATTTGATTTTAATTAATATAACATTAGGAGATGTATATTTAGGAAGCAGATCCATTTTTATACAAGATTGCATTTAAAATCCTGATTTTGTATGAGTGCCACATGGTGGAAATATTGTAAATGTTGTTGGTCAAAGGCTTGATGCATCGGTTAATTGTCCTTTTCTGGGTTCCATATACCTAGATTGCAGAAATTGAATGTTAAATTCGTTTTCCTTGATCCCTCACAATTTCTCGATTCATTTTCTTACTTATTTACTTGAATTCACATGTTCATGGTGAGACTTTTAATTGAGGAGCTTTGCAGGTGTCTGTTCTTGAAGGATTAGTGAACAATGGGAAGAAAGTAGTAGAAAATGATATAACAGCACTTACTGAGTTCTTTATGAGACAGCTAGTAAAGCTAGACGGTATTACAGCTGATGGGGATGCCAAAGTGCAAAGAAGACTACAGGTAATCACTAGTGCAAATCTTATTTTTAACTTGGTATTCAATATAAAGAGAATAAAGCCAAAGGGTACCTCATGAATATTAAAAAAATGTAAATTCATTTATGTTGTAGGAAAAAGTATTGATGGGTATTTGGAGTTTGTACTCCTGAACATGGGCAAGTATTGCTGTTCTTTTAGGTGAATGCTTAGGTTAATGGGATTATGCTTGGCATGATTTGTTTGTTACTTGAGATACTCGTGGACTGTTCAGATTCATTTTTGGCAATGAGGTAAGGCAGGTGGTGGAAATCGGTTTTATAAAACATCTGTGAGCTTGCTGTTTGCTCTGCTTGAAAGATTCTACAATGTTTTCTATTCAACTGAAGTTTTTGGACATTAGAAAATAATGCATAACTTTAGGCTGCTAAAGACAATATTGATAGGGGGTGCAAGTCCATGAAAGAATGGCCTCATGGATTTCTATATGTTTCCAAATATTGCCTATTCTCCTTTTACCAATTGTGTTAACTGAACTTTATCACATTTACCAATTGTAGCCTTGCATCTTTTCCATCATAGGCACAGCTTGCAATTTCATACAGCACTATCTTTTACTTTCCTACCAAAACCATTAGCTCTTCGCCATATGGATTATATTTTGCTTCTTTGTTTTCCCTTTGAAATACATAATATCTGGTACATTTCCTTACTTATAAAAGCTTTTAAAAACCTTATTTAATGTAAAATGCCATTCTACTGCTTTAAAAGTCATTCATGCTTATGGCAGATTATGTTAAATGGGTTATTCATGCTAGTAGTGTAAATGGGTGAAAATCTCTGAGTCTCCCTTTTGATTCTTGTTAAAGAAAGTTTTTTTTTTAAAATCTGGAGTGATCAAACCTTTCACAAAATTCATGTAAGAATGCTGTTTTAAAAAATGGGTGAATGCATGCAGGTTAGGAGAGTACAAAAGTGCATCGAGACTTTGGATGCTATGAAAGTGCGCAATTCCATGCCAAAGTCATTGCTGGATCACCCTGTAGTGACAACAAAGTGGGAAACATTTGAATCCACACATCCAAATTCAACATCATCTGCCACACCAAAGTGGGAGCTCTTTGATTAAGCATGAGGAGAATATGCATTATACCTTAGCAACTGTATTCCATGTATTGGTATTTAGGGTTTCCCCTATATTCTTATTGTGAATTGTTACTTGTATCCATTCTGATTTCTATTCTCATGAAATAAACAAGAATAGCCCGCTTGCCTCCTAATAGTATGGAGATGGAGGTAAACATATTGTTTCTGGCAGCATATATCTTTGGTATTAGATTTGAAGCATCTCTCATAGGATCTGCAATATTTGCTACAATATGGGCCAGCATTCAGACTTGAGAAGGCATAAAATTCATGTGGAAACTGTGCATGTGAAGAGTGCACTTTAACATTGATTCTGGCATCATTGGTTTTGAATAAGCTGGCTCAGAGAGAGGGCTCAAAGGTGCCGTTGATATCCCCAGTCCTACCATTAGGAATGTTGCTTATTTTTACTTCATTAAAATCCAAAATGCAATCCATCATGTAATTAGAGATATGAAGTGATGTATGTCCAAGCTCAAATCTAATGGATTAGTGGACAGTATCCAAACCTGATGGATTACAGGACATTAATAACTTGGATTGAATGTGGAGTGATGTATAAAACATGTGACTTTTTTGGGATGCTGAAGAATTTCATATTGTGATTTCATGTCTCTAAAATCTTTGAATTTGAGGCCAATGAAAGAATCTAGAATAATGATATTAATTTGTACCACATTCTAGGTGCTGATAATTTGTTTTTGATTTTTGAAGAGTAGAATATTTTTAACTGCACCCACTTAAGTTACAGGTGAACATCACTTACAATGTGATAATGTTTATATGTATCTCTTATTGCTTGTATTGAATAAATCAAATATGGCAAGAATAATCACAGAATGATAAAATACTTGGCCAAGGTTTCTATAGAAGAAATTCTACAATGGCTAGCCAAACATGAATAGCATTAGTAGTTTCTCTATGGGGTTTGGAGAAAGGAGAAAGCTTTGTCCTGATGGGTTAAGTCCATGTTTGTACATCTGTAGCTAGAATTTCCTGTATTCCTCTAGAGATTTCATTTTGATAACATCTTTGAGCTTGACATTTTAGAAATTCTGGCCTTTGTTCAAACTGCTTTAATATTCAGATTTTAACCACATAAACTTCTACCATGAGTAATGGAGGCTGAATGCAGCCAGCATAGAGGGCTTATATGCTTCCATTACCTAAAAATATTGTGGATGTTGTCAATTACTAGTTACATTTGTTCCTTGATCTGGAGTCTGCTTAAATGTTTACTTCCCCAGATCAATTTTGTTATGAAATTCCCTAACATCTTAAGCAATCAAATTTTCTGTATTTTTGGTGTTTTTAAAAGTATATATTTGGTCAGACTACAGAAAATCTTCACCAGGTCAAGGTTGGCAACCTTCTTGACTTTTCTCATAACACGGAAAAATTTAGGAACACTGGATATCCTACAAAGAACATCACCATTTCTAACTCAACATCCATTCTTCTGTAAACCCCCACATTCACTTCCATTTGGCTGATTGCTATGCCGGTTCCCCTTCAACAATTTTGCATGCCCATAGAATTTGCCCCAAATCAAGTCTGTGAATTAGAGCTTCAAACGCTGCAAATTCAAAGTTATATATCCAAAACAAATCTGCAATCCTTGGGTGTTCTTTTCTGAGAAATCCTCGAGTCCCTGATGTCGAAAGTTCCCCTTGGACATCAAAATTAAGATAATGAAGTATTCCACTGACACCGTGTTGGCTTCTGGGATAATTGAAGATTCTTGAGCTGTCGTTTGTGTATGTATGTATATATGAGTTATTCCTTTTGGATTGCATTTGTTGTAGTCTATAAGCAAGTCTTCTGATTTGGGAAGTTACAAGGCAGAGGACGTGGTATATTTTGCACTAGAGATGTCATCTCCAGTCCATTTCTGCTGGCTTTGCAGTTATAACATAAAGGATGCAAGACATGAGCATTAGAGATGGGTCTTCTTTTAGTTGCTGAAAAGTTGTTACAACTCCATGTGATCGTGGAAGATGGAATTCTGTTCTGCAGAGAGAACAAATTCCATTGCATAACAGGATAAAGAGTGATGCTATCCAATTCATGGATCACTATATTCTGTCTGTGATTACTTTGGAATACATGTAATCTGCATGTTCCCATGGTAGATATAAGAATTGGTAATTAGGTGAATGGACTTTTTATTCCACTACAAGGTCACATGCAAGGTGTTAAAACAATGTCAAATCATTCAAGCTAAATTTTACCTATTGGTAACAAGTGTTTTGCAAGAAAAGCTTGTGTAATCATATGAGGGCTAAACTCAGTTTACCGGAATTTTGCACTCCATATAAAATATAAACATGGATATGATTGTGTGAAATTGGCCCCAGCCGTTGTAAATTTCAGCAAATTTAATTTAAACAATAATTCTTTATAGGAAGAAACCACATGGGAACTTCAAAATCATAAAATTGTATGGTTTATACAATTATCTGCGTTATCTCTTGCTGGGCAACTATCAAACTAATTAAATTGCAGAAAACTTTCTGATATAAAAATGTTAACCTGTTCATGATTCAAAGGAGATCCTTGTAGCTTTTCTTCATTGCCTTATGTTGGGTGTATTATTTAGAATAAAATTGCAAGAATTCTGAAGAAAAGTAACATCAAGATAAGTCTTTTTCACATCAAACCGAGGAAAACCGTACAAATCTTCCAAAGATCCTACCGACAACTGATCAAATCTTCCAAAGATTCTACGGACCCAATCCTAAAATATGTTGGTTATTAGATTGAGTGTTTATATGGTATTCTAGACATTAGTGAAGCTGGTTGTTTCATTTGCACTAAGATGAAAGAGCATGTTGCCGACATTAGTCAAAAATGCTTTTGAAGTCAACTTTGGCAGAGCACACTCTCAAAAGAAACACCATAATTGCATTGATAAAACCAAAAAGTACATGAAGTCAATAACACTTTCAAAATAAATTTGCAGAAGCTTATTGAGATTAATGAATATATGCACAATGTAATAAAAAGATGAAGTTTTAGAATTAAACTCTTTCTGAATACTTGTTATTCACATGTTAAACATGTTAAAAGGGACACAGCATCTAGAATGATGCATCTTACAATATTTATGTATACATTGTTTTACATTTTAGTGGAGCGAACTCTTCTAAAAAATAATCTAATATTTATGATCTAGTGATCATAATTTATAATCTTTATTATAGAAGTTCAGCTTTAATATTTAATGTTCAGATCAATTTTTTGTTTAATTTTTTTAGTTTATCAAGACATTATGTATTACATTAAGTTCTCTAAATCTACGTTTTATCATATCTTTATCTAAAAACAATTTTCTGATATTTATACATTTCAAAAAACTTGTATTTTTAATAGATACCTTCCATGAGATGGAATTGTGCCTAAAAGAAAAGCTTCTAGAGAAGGTGAGGAGTTGATTTGTCAAGTAGATTGTGGACCCGACTTTCTTAAAATTATGTTGGGATCATGTTATTGTTTCCTTTTATTTTTGGGCTGGTTCCCATTTATATTATAGTAATAAGCGTACTTTTGAGTGCACTAACTTGTCATTATTGAGATCGATAGTTGGAATGATGAGAGTAGATATTGAAGAGGTTGCATAATTATTGAAAATTTTCTTAAGATCTATATTTTTCACTTATAATTACTATTACAAGTAGTAAGGTGTGGGGATAGGTTCCCCACTTTTCAATGCGGTGGCTAACAATTCCTTGTTAAAATATAGATGATGGAAGAAATATATTAATGATACACATTTGAGTTGTTAGCATCAGAGGGAAAAACTAGATGAATTCCATATGCAGCTCAATAGCTTTTTGGTAGCATTTAGTTTGTGAAGGTGTTACATATTGAGGGGGAGTGACCTTTTTAGTGACATTGTTCTTTTAAGAATTTTTGGTGGATCTCTTTCATTCTAAGAATATAAGAGATCCACTCAACACCAATCTTTATTTATATGTTACATTACACCACCTACCCATTCAAAAGTAATGATCTTCAAACCATTAAGTGTGATATCTTTTTGAATTTGTGATGAGGAATTGGAGAAAGAACTTCCACACTCAACTTCAATTTTAAGAGAAACAATTATATGGAAAAAATAAAATTAGAACTTAAGTAGGTTAGGGAGAGTATATTTTTAGTAGGATGGTTCAAAGAGATCCCTATAGCTTTAATTCCTTGTGTTACAGATATTTAAAATAAAATCACAAAAAATTAGAAAAAAATGAACTTCTCCACATTAGAGCTATAATTTTCAAATAATTCAAGATATTAAAGGGAAGTGTTTGATTAACAATAGTAGTTTATTTTTACTTTTATTAACCATAATTAGCTTGTGATATCAAACATATTTAGTTAGGGTATAAAATATTGACTACTTCATTATGTTTCAAGTTCTAAATTGGGTAATTTACTTTATTTAACAAGATTAATTTTTCATACTGACTATATTCATAATCAACAATGGTAGGGTTACATGATTAACGTCAAGATTGTTTCTCTATTTTGTTATATTAATCAAAACATGTGCACACTATAAGGTGCATATTTTTTTATGAGCATTTTTTAATGTGTGTATGTTGGAACATGAATATGATATAATGCACATGCATTATATTTTTCTCAAAGAAAACCCTTTTGGACATCCAACCCAAAAAGATGGACCTACATATGAAGCAAACAAATGTGTCTTGTATAGAACACAAAAATAAACAAATGTCAAGTGTGATCTCCATCAAGTTTGCACCTTTTAAGATTTTTGTTTTAAATTTCATGATGTCATTCATGTTGGTGTCAATAGTGACTTTATCAAACTAGTTAGCTATGAACCTACCTAGGAGAGTCCTATTCACATTTCTTAAATCTCCACTTAGGAACTTCTAGATTTTTGTCTCACCTCATGTGGTTGAGACATGTGTCCTCACTTTGTGAGACACCTCTTGCATGCACACTTGCCACTCACTAGAACACTTGTCATGTGAGTTAACAAGTGTTCCATCATTGGAGTCTAGGTAGTCAATCATTGTCTTTGACTTGCCTACTTTCACCATCTTGCCTATATATGCAAGGTTTCTATGTACATTCAAATTATCTCTTGTATCAACTCTTTGATAATAACAATTAGGCTTATTGTGTGCATGTATTTTGTGGAAGTTTCTTGGCTTTTGCTTTTTGATCTTGGAAATCACATGGTATCAAAGCCCTAAGAGCACGTTCCTTCCCGCATCAAGGTGACTCCCGCACATAGCCCTATCACTAGAGCATCATGGAGCCAAAGAACACCGTCATTGCGTTCAAAAGACTCAGAAATGAAAAAATACCTTTCCTTTGATTGATTTTGGTTATTTTGATTTTTTTGCAATTTTTTGAATTTCTATGTCTATTTTACGAAAAGTTGTAAAAAATCGTTTTTTTCTTCTATTTATTAGAGCATAGGGCCAATCTGCCCTCTACCCATCTCTTAGATTAGATCAATATTTGTTTTCTGCTGAGATTTTGGCTATTTTGGCTATTTTGACTTATCTGCAAGTTTGTTTCGCCATTTCAGGTGTTTTTTATGTTCGTGGCAAATATATGGTGTTTGCAACCACTTCTTTTAGCCTATTGGCCTCCTTGGAGGGATTCTTCTATAGTTTGTGTAGGGATTCTTATCGAGTGATGAAGCCACCATTCCATTTGTTGTTTGCTGATTTCTTTTGTTGTTTTCCAAGCAATCATGGAGACCACACCAGAGGAAGACTCCCACGACTCGTGCTCTAAGGCTTCCAAGAAACGTCCTTTACCTGTATATCTCCTCCACGTGCGACCCAACACCCACATGCCCTGCTCAACATACATCTCCACGCCCTTGGTCGTAGCAAGATTGCAGGAGATTTTGTTGGCAACAGAGCGCTGCCATTCGGCCTCATTCACATACCCACACCATATATAGTGATTTTTGTTTTTTTGTAGATTATGGGTGATCTTCAGGCGCCATACAATACATAATCGTTGTTGCAATCTGTAGAGTGAGCCCCCTCCTTCCAACGCCCTCAACTTACCTGTGTGCACAGTGAAGGGCCTTCTTCATAGGTGGCTTTACTGCCTCCACTACCACACATGGCCTCAGCATCCAATTAGTGACCCATAGCTATCATTTGCGGCCTCTCTAGAGTCAAAAGTCGTGTCTGCCTTCATTGGCACACAAGTAGTGACATGTGAGTGGTATATTATGGTTCGCATGGCAAGTTGATGGGTTTTATGCCATGGAGATTTAAATTTTCTGTTGCTATCAAACTGCGACCTGCTCAAGCACTTGCCAATTTGATGCTAATCTCCACAGCGTTGCTCAAGATCTCCAATCCACGCACAACCTGCAAACAAGTGCATAGAAAAGATATATGTGGAGAAAGGAAAGGAAAGAAAATGTCCTTTTACAGTCCATGATACTTGGTGATATGTTTTTGGGTCTACAGATGGCTTTAAGTATATGGGACTACCTCGGACTTCTAGTATGCAACTATTAGGTCAATTCAAGAGTACATTGTAGACCTATGTTCATGGCATTTCGGGGACGGGGATGGGGGACGGTAGGGGACGCGTTTCCGGGACGTTTCCTAAGGGGCAATTTTTAGGGGATGGTAGGGGACGGCGACATACAAAATACACATATATATATATATATATGATTTTTTCAAAATTTATTAATGTATTAGAGAGAGAGGGAAAAGAGATATAGATATGTCAATAAATTAATAATTGATAACAACAATATCAATATGTAAATAAACCGCAAGAGTAGTACTATAACAGCATAAGAAATGTCATTAAAGCATTATAAAATTTATCACAGCAGTATCAAACATCAATAAAACTATGGTCTATCAATATCCAAATGTCTAAAACTATTTGTGGTTCTTCTAATTTACTTGTATCTAGATCATCTAACATTGATGGTGATGATATTTTTGAACCCATATGATAATGGTTGATCGGTGATGACTGATTGTTGACACTTGACATTATTATTTTTTAATTTTAATTTACAATATATATCATGACATTTGAGTTTGACTAATTGATACTTTAATATTTTTTTTTTTATGGTGGTGTTGTTTACTATACAATATACGATGCTATGTGTGGTATTTTGAACTTAACTCCTGTTGCAAATATGTATATATTTGATATTTCTGATTTTTATATGTTTTCATATGGATGAACCCAAACCCAAAAATAAATTTGACCAAACACGAACCAATACCAAGATTGGTAACTTGGGACAATAGGGTTTGGATCATAAATAATTAGTGTTAAATTTATGTAGTGTCTTTTTGTCACAATCTAGTCATAGAGGCAATAGGTATCTTTATTTTTGAAGTATTTACCTCAACTTTTGATATACTGTATCTGATTCATCTCTGTTCTTCTAAAACCATAATATTTATTGAACAATCAAGTGATTGCAGAAGGTTTCTATGAGGCGTGCTAGAAGTTCTCCTCTATTGCATTTTAAAGAACTATTAAAATATTAAAATGAGACTTAGTAATACTAATGACAAAATGTTTATATTTTTGTCTCCATCAAACTTTAGCCAAAAAAAATATTAAATTAATCTTGTGAGAGATGGTGGGCCCTGCGTGACCTTGGGAAGGAGAAATAAACTGTAAAAAAAATGATTTTTTTTATTGTTTTTTAATGTTTGAAGCTCTCAACCTGTGGGGGATAGCTATCTATCCTCGAAACATCCCCAATCCGTACCGGGGATGGGGAATCGTCCCCAAACTATTGGAAACGTTTCCTGGCGTTTCCTATGAATTTTGTTGTTTCTGACAAGGGGATGTCCCCTTTGTGTCCCCCTGTCCTGGGGACGGCAGGGGATGAGGACAGGGGGTTTTGGGGTAGGGGACTAGTCCCCATGTAACCTTGATGTAGACTGTGAATGCCAAATCTTTGTGTGGCTTCTACAGGAGACAACGCGTGACCTTTTTTGAGCTGAGTGAATTTATTGTTCAGGTTCTAGTGGTCAATCTCCACATGGGCTCAAAACTCCCACACTCGCCTCAAATTACTCCATATGCCCTCTCCACACCCCTTGACTCAATCAACCAATGGATCCTTATCTTATATAAATTGGTTTTATGTTAGCATTAAATGCTACTTTTTATTTTATGTTATAATGTTAATAGTTTTTGTGTTGCTTAAAATATATTTTGTCTCCTCATTTACAAAGAAAACTTTAAGTTTCTACGTGTAAATTAGACAATAGGAATTATTGTAACTTTTGATTAGCTACTCGAATTGAGTATTTATTTTGTGAAAGTGAATAATAATTTTTCCCACTCCATTGGAAACAATATCACACTAAATTATAAAGTGTCATTATTCATTCTATTGAAAGCTATATGCACTAAAAAATATAAAGTGCCAATTCAGGGGGGATCAAAATAATCAAGTTGGGTAGTTATTGTCATTGTGCCTTGAGCAGTTTATATTTCTCTTACATTTCTTCTATGATTCTAAGTTTGCAATCAAAATATAAGGAAAAGTGATATAATATGTGTGATCAAGCCTTCGGGTTTCTATGCATTTATGTATCTCTAGAGCTTCTATTCCATATTGAGGCCTTGAAAACTTCCATCGAAGCTTTTGGGAAGGTCGAAGAACTATGAATCCACAAGCTATAAAATGACCTCCTAAGTATAAGTCCAAAAGACTATAATACTATAGAGGATTATTTTACAAATATCAAATCACTAAGATTACAACTCAAAGAATGTGGGATTGAAAAGAAAGATTGAAAATGAAAGGAAAGTATAGTGTGAAAACAACCTTCCTAATGCAAATCAAATAGGAGAGGACCTTGCAAAAAATTTCTTGCAAATCTTCAACACTTACAGTTTCATTTTAGATTGCACATACATTTAGTTATTTTCTAGATTTAAACAATTAACCATAAGACACAAAATTTACATGGGAAAACCATTTCAAGAAAAACCTACACACCAAAGCACATATTAATTGTATTACAGTAAAAAAATTTACAATGCAACTTTGAGATTCTATGGTTTTGCAAGTGTTACTACACCGTGATACAAAGTCTAGAGTAAATCTGACAACATAACAACATCTCAGAAAATTGCAATACAATCTCACTAAATGCACTAAGGCACTAACATATTTATTTCACTCATACATATGCGCCCAAGATTGCCATGTGTAATTCCCACAGTCTTTGCATGCATGCAAACTAAAACTAACAACATGCACGAGTCCCAAGTGACCCGAAAAGGAACCAACTTTGCATGCAACAACATGCAATCACATGCAAGGCGTGCAAATCTCAAAAAGCAAGTAATCTCACATGGAAGGCGTCCCCATAGAGAAAATATAGTTCCACTGCCAAAATAGAACTTATCTTTAACTTCTAGTCACTCTCAGTGACAACTTAGTCTTCGTTAAACAACATTCCTTTATGAGCATGAGTTAACTCCTCAAACCAATGTCACATGGCATCTAGATGCACTTCCTTGAAGAAAACACAATGCACAATGCTACATTGAGCGCCTAGGTGACAAGTGTCACTCTTTGCTACCTCTCTTTCTCTAAAGAAGGAATGTGCTCACAAGCAGGCCGCACCAAGTGCTAACTTCCAAAGTAGAATGCTACATGTCACCAGGGCACACATTTAAGAAGTATAAAAAAATTCCTCTTCCCAGAGGATTTCCCATGTGACAAGTGTCACATTCTCAGACTATGCACATTGCATGTAGGAAGCCAACTAACCGTTAGATCCCATAAAGTTCCTTAGCAACTTGGAAACTTATATTTTTGCATTTAATAAATTAAATTAGCAACGTAGAGGAAAATAAATTAATTATTTCAACATGGGACTCTCTAAGGTCTAGACACTTTAATCCCAACATTCTCCCACTTGTCAAAGACCTTATAGGAGTCTTTGTATCACACTTAGGCCACAAGACCCATTGAACCGACACACCATATAAATTTCTCTATGCTCATTAGCTTCATCAATGCATCTGCAACATTCACCAAAGTATCAACCTTTTCCAACTTCACCTTTCCATCTTCCACCACATCAAAAATAAAATGAAAAGTCCACATATCAATGTGCTTTATTATAACATGAAAAGTAAGATTATTCGCTATAAAAAAATTGCACTTTGGCTGTCACAACAGATAGCAATCTGTTTTGCATCAAAACCAATATCATAACACAACCTCTTAAGCCAAATGACTTCTTTTCAAGCATGATTAGTTGCCATGTATTGTGATTTTTTAGTGGTCAAAGCGACTATAACCTGTCGCTTACTCATCCAACTTATAGCACCACCAAACATCATGAAAACATATCCACTGGTGGATCTTTTGCTGTTAATGTCACCCACCCAATCAAAATCCACATATCCATGAATGCTCACTGAAGGTCGAGGTCCAATAGGACAACCATGAAAACATAGGGAATACTTGAAAGTACCCCACAAGTACCTGAACACTCTTTTCACTACATCCCAATGCACCCATCTAGGATTAGCCATAAACTGACTAAGGACTCCCACTACTTGGGAAATTTTTAGCCTCGTACATACCATAACATACTTTAAACTACCAACAACACTCACATAAGGAACTCTTTATGTCCTCCATCTCATAAAATGGTTAACAAATTTATCTGACAACTCATAGAATGTTTTGATACCAAGCGGTAGATGAGAGGACCACTCAATAGCGGCACCATCGAGACTTCATTGGAATATCCTCATTAAATCGGTGTCATTGTATTGGACATCCATGCAAGCTACTAGTTATTCTCACATGTGTTCTATTGGATCTCCTCTTCCCCTCTATTTGTCAAATTTTGATATTTCAAAGTTCTTAGGGAAAGGTATTGGGTATTGGCATTTGGTGGTGCTGAAATGTACGTTTGATGTTGAGGATTTTTGGTAGACGATGATCCATATTGATATTGCATGTTAGGATCATAGTGTTTTTGTTGATGCATGTATTGAGTTTGGTTTTGAACATTTCCTTGGTGCATGCTTTGATCTTGTGGTTGTTGATACACGTGTTGTCCTTGAGGTGGGTTGTTAACATGTAGTTGTGGTTGCAAAGGGTTGTTGCCTTGTTGGTGTACTAAACATTGTTGTGGTTGTCTTGGTGGAAGATTTCCCATGTTTTGCATATTACCACTAGGACCTTTTTGTTGGGTGTTCCAAGAAGTCTCATATGCGTTGGGCCCCATTGTATTAGTTTCCATATTATGTGGTGGCATGCTCTGATTTGTTAATGGATATGGATTTTCTTGAGCCTTTTGAGCTACCACAACTTGTTCAATTTGTGAGGGATGTCTATACAATGGATTATCCACATTTTGTGGGAAATATTGATCATTGATATGTGCTTTTGAGAACAATGGTGATATCTTGGGATCTACTGTTGTTTTGGGTATTTGTCTTACCAGTGATTGGTCTCCTAAAGGAATGAGATGGCGATCCTTAAGAATTTCAATGTTAAAGTTTGTAGGTAGCTTGACACCACTTTGTGCTAGTTTGAGGAAATATGTGTTTGGATCCTTCCCAATCATTTTTTCCATTATTTTTTCATTTTAGGATCTTGGGATTATTCTAAAATTACTTCGGATTAGTGATTTCCTCATCACTATCATACTCCACTATTATCATATCTATAGGATTAGGAGGTTGATTTTGTTTCCTGGTGAATCTATCTTGATTTTTGAGGTGTATATCAGCATCACTAGGTGGTTGATTTGGTTGAGCTTTGAACGTTGGTTGTTCTTTGGGAGTTGAGTATGTTTTAGGATTGTAACCCCATGGTTGAGATTATTCATTGGAAGTATTGGTGTTTGGTACACTAGAGCTACTTTTGCTGGCTTCCATCTTCTTATGTTGAGATCTCATTGTAGTCATAAACAAACTCAAAAGACCTTGGTAGGTTTGAGATAACAACTTATGGAAATGGGATGACATTTTGATTTGAGATTTTGTTTGATGAAATGACATACAAAGGGGATGTGTGTATACCTTTTGGAAAAAGTTTGTTGGTTGTTTGTTGTGGATTGATGTTGGGATAGTTGGATGATCAAGTTTGATGTTGGATGGTAAGATTTTGCTAAGTTCAACCCTACGATGAGGAGATGAGCCGATTTTGGGTGTTGTTTGATAAATGAAGCTATGATGTTGGATATTCAAAACCTAGGATAAGAGTATGAATGAATGTTTGATGTTTGATTTTATGCTAGTTTAGAACACAAATTTCACAAGACTCAAATTGATGTTTTTGGCTATGTATTAGATGATATGGTGATTTCTTTACTTGAACTAGCTATGAGGTTGCAAGTAAAGGTTGTTGTAAAACAATAGCAAGATGATAGTTTGATTTCTTCTATTCAATACGTGTTTGAGACTAGTTTGATGTTTGGTTTCTAATTGGCGATGTTTGAAATATGTTGATAATCTATGGTGCAAATCTAATTTTGATGTTGTGTCCAAAAGATGATAGTTACAAACCATATGTAAACCAAGTTTGAAGTGTAGGATGGTGATGTTGGATTGTGATTGATAGGTCCAATGATGACAATGTTCTCTGACAATTGAATAAAGTTTTTAGGCCAATGTTTTGAAACTAGTTTGTGATAAATTCTAAGATATGCCAACAAGTAGGATGATAGTGGCAATAATTTAGGACAATAGCGATTCTATTTTAGGACAACTGCAACAAATTTTATAGAAGTGACTCCTTTTTTATAGTGACTGTTATGCAACTAGTGATAGCAATAGTGATCAAATGAACAACAAGTAGTTATTAGGTAAACTACGGTAATGTTTTGGAGTGATAGTGGTAAATTTATGAGATAATAGTGGCAAATTTGCATAGTAGCGACTCTATTTCAACAATTTCCTATTTTTTGATTGCAATTTGTTTGAAAATTTTGTAAGTTTTGATGTTTGTTTGGTCTGATGTTTGAGATAATGTTTTTGAGATACAACAAGTGATAAAACACAAAAAACAAATTGTATGAATCAATCATAATGTTTTGAATGTTGATAGGCCCAAATTTACCCAGTTTACATTATTAATAACACATCAAAAACATTTCAAGCATTTTTATCCCTAAGTGTTAGGTTTTCAAAAGGTAGATATCTAAAAGCTAAATGCAGATTTTATCAAATAAACTAGAAATAAAACACATAGAAAAATAACACAGAGAATTTAACGTGGTTCACCCAATGTGGGCTACATCCACCAAACCGCAACCATCCAATGATATTATTAACCAGTGCAAAACCCTATTACAATATCGCGAATAATCGCTTGTTTCTTATGATGTTGTAACTCTATCCCAAACCCTTTATAAATTAGGGTTATACAAAATCGGGGTTTTTTCCCTTTTTGTGATTTTTCCCTTTTTCGATAATTTCGCGAAAAAGCAGGACAAAAAATTTTCAGTATAGAATGATCAGTCGCCACTTACCAACACTAAGGTCAAAGCCAATGGTAACACTTTCAGTCCCACAGCTTAGAATCTCCTTCAACTAAGGGTAGGGACACCCAAAGGGACGTATACACTAAATAGTATTTCCAAGGGAAAATAGATAGGGGCCTCTTTGCATGGAAGGATAACCCAAATCACCCTTTCCCCGGAAAGCTACAAGTAGCTTATGCTAAGCCAAAGATTTATGTCTCATCTCAAGGGATTTCCTATGGTGAGTAAAAAATTCAAGGTGTGGTATGCATCCCTTGTATTGAAAATGTTGCCAATACACGATCAATCAATAAGGTGGTTAACTACAATAAGGTGTTTAGTCACTACTCAAGGACTTGATGCCTTGTGAGCATCCATTAAGCCACTAACCAATCGTACTAGGGGTGCTATATACCACTTGGGTACCTCCCCTTTCTGAATGGAATTGTTGGAAAGGTACTCATTAGTTAAATCTTGGCTTTTGTCTTAACTTATTTATATAGTGGTTCAACAAAAAACCTACTTTGGGTCGCCTTTGAGTTCTCCTTTTGAGACGTGTCTCGTAGGTAGGCCCGATCTAAAAGGGAATGATGTAAAAAAATGCAAAGATCCCAAAGTGTTTCTCGTTACCCAAAATTTTCAAAAGATGCAGGGGGAGAGGATAACACACTTGGCTTACCAATCATGGTAGACATAGTGGACAATTTATTGTAATTTTATTTTAAGCCCAAATGAGGTGTTATAGATAACGATTCATGTTTTAAAAGAACCAACTTCAACTATTTGAGACTTCAAACATTCATACAAAATTCCATAAACCAATTTGTTGTCATTGCAATCAGATTTTAAGCCCAAATGAAATGTTCAATTTTAGACACCAAAATGAAATGTGAAGGTTGTAGGAAAATTTTAATGCACCAAAGAAAGATAAATTGATTTTAAATAACCAAATCAAAGCATTCAAGTTGTATTGTTCAATTTTAGTGCACCAAAGCAAGATGAATTCATTTTAAAGCACCAAATCAAAGCGTTCAAGTTGTATTGTTCAAATTTAGTGCACCAAAATATGATGAATTTATTTTAAAGCACCAAAAATGTAAATGTTTAATGACTTAAAAACATCCATACAAATGCTTACAAATTAAGAATCTTGGACCGTTCATCAACCCTACAAGAAAATGATTAGTTGTTCAACACAAATATGTCATGAACCTACAAGATTTGCACCAACAATGTCAAACAATCTCACAAAACACAACAAACAACAAGTAGTTAGGGTTAGATATATAGCGAATCCAAGAAAGTTTGCAAAACTAACACAGACCCAAAAAATAATACAATAGTGGCCCTATTACCTGCAATAGTGACTATATACCTAGTATGACTGTGGCTCTTTCAGATGATAGTAGAAGGAAAATAGTACCATAGCAGTTTTGTTTAGGATGATAGTGGCTCTGCAGTGACAGTCCAAATACCCAGTCATAAACCTGCCAAACAAAAAATATAATAATAGTCTTTCTCAATGATAGCGGCCAGATTTAGATTGATAGTGGCCAGATTTAGGACGACTATAACAAAACAATAATGACCATCACATTCAGATTTTAAGACAAAAAATCCCAGTTAGAAAAAGCGATTTCTTCAAAAGACGTTTGTAACCCATAACCTGCAACTAATCACAAAACTTAAAGAAAACATTAGAGTTAAGGACCTAGGTCCCACTGGTTGTGCCAAAATGTGTAAGGGGAATATGGATCAATACATTTAAGTAACAATGAATGAATTCAAATCAGTTCAAAACAAGATAACAAGACCCACTTACCCATGAAATGTAATTGTAAAGCTTAAGAATCCAAACAAACAAGGCTAGCATAAATGAATGGAACACACAATGAATTCAAAAACTACAATCATACCATCCCATGGTTGAGTGTATTTGTGTTGAAGATGGAAGTTGGATTGCTTGATTCAACATGAAGCCTCCACGATTGCAAAAGAATGATAACAACGATGATCTAGTATGCAAGTATATGTTTGCTCGATTTGCTTCAATAGTCAATATGACATGACCTTTCTAAAAATTCTCTAGATTATTTATGAGAGAGATGAAGGCTTTTTTTATAGATTTACGTTTTTCAAATGAACAATCAAGATACAACAATGAGAGATTAGGATCAATGGTTGTGAATTGTTGAGAGGAAATAGATTGGTTAGTTAACTCATGTGATTGATCCAATTAAGGGAATTAATTGGATAATCAGTGGGATTGGTTTGAATGATTATTAGGATTGGAGAAATTAGATTGAGAAATTAGAGGTCATAATTTATTCAATCAAGATATGTGAGGATGATTAATTAATTTAATTAATGTAATAATTAATTAATGTTTGAGAGGAACACACAAGATGTGTTTGACTTTAATAAATAAAGGTATATTTATTAATTTACCATGTTGAGTGATTTTTGGGGAAATTGAATAATTGATTTAATTATTCGAATTTGGAGAAGGGAAAGTAGCTTAATTAAATAATTAATGATAACTATTTAATAAATTTAGATGAATAAGTAATGTTAGTGACATAATTAAATAATTTATATTTATTTAATTAATCAGGATGAATAAGGTTAAATTAGGTGATGATATAGTGAATTAATTAAACAATTCAAGATTATTTAATTAATAGAAGAAAATAGGGTTAATGATGCAAATGATGCTAAAAAGGGGATTATTGATGTTAATGAAGAGAAATGTAATAGTGATAATGAAAATGATGTTGATAATTTAGAAAAATACCATTCAAGATGTGCAATATGGGTTCAACCATTTTTACATGTCTGCAAAACTAGGATTTCCTCAATTTCGCCCATTCTTAAAAGAATTCCTTGACATATTCCTCATAATTCACATAGCTCTATGAAAGAGAAAAGAGAATAAATGTAGAACAAACAAGAAACCATTAAAAAATATTTTTAAGAATGCCAACCAATAATTAACCCTCCCAAATAGTTTTTTTTTTCTAAATTTGATTTACCATAAACTCATGGTCTCCTTTTATAACTAAAAATTTGGATTAGTTATGCCTTCAGTTAAAATATTAATTGCAATTAATTCATTGTAAGAATCCCTTCTATCAAAGTGTGACTTCATTGATCATCTTCTACACCTTGAAATACTTGTTGTAATATAATTTAGATGATGCGAAGAATTTATGTCACATAGGAATTATGAATTCTTTTCTATCCATGTGACATATTCTACATTTTATGGCTACTTGTGCTCAAGAATTATTATCCACTTATTTTGGCAAGCCAAGTGCCTTGAATCAAGGAATATTTTGATTCATTAATAAAAGTTTCCAATCCTGATTATACTTTTAGCAAGCTATCCAACTTTGCATTATATAGGATTGGGTCTATTTTATCTTCTTGAGTGATTGATGTGACCAACACCATAGTTATGATATATAATTATTATTTCTAATTAGCTAATGATTTCATTCCACCACCATCATTAAGAACTAAAGATAAAAAATACTCCTCAAGGGCCTTAAAATTACTCAATTTATCCTTGAGTGTCAAATCAAATATGCCTTGAAATACATAAATGTCACTAAAGATTCCAATGACCTCATAAGTGCTTGATATTTCTCTAGGGTCATTTAGATTATATTGCACACGCTAGAATGGTATTAATATTCAACATATGTGAAATCAATATACTCAATATTTTCCTTAATGCTAACTCACTTATGACTTGATTATCAAGGGCCTTTCTCAGATTGTTGTAGAAATCCAAACATCATCAAATTTGTATAGAATGAAAGTTATTTTGTGGCTTAAAATATTATCTACTAAGTCAATAATGTCTTTCCTTCCTTGACCTCTTGTCCCAACTTATCTATCTTGACTATTTTTTAATTTTTCCTTCAAATTTGTAATTTTCAACATTAATGTATCCTTGACTTATTGGGACATATACCATATAGTACTTGGAGGAGTTTCAATTTTTGTTGCAATTTATTTGGGTGGAGTAACCATTAACTTGACCTTGTTATATACATGTAGTATAGTAATATGATCCTTTTGTAATTTGTCAAAAATTTCTCGTAATTTCTTAATTGTTGCTTCACTACATAGAGTTGTGCTAACTACTAGAGATGTAGCCTAAGTTGTGTAGTAGTATCAATTAATCTCCTAAAAATTATATTTCATGTGAGTTCATTTATGTCCTTGGCCATTTGTGGCTTATCATGCTCAAGAATCACTACCCATATGGCTCACATTTCATATTTAGTACTGAAACTAGACTCAAAGTATAATTACTTGGCTTGCTCCTCAGAAACTAGGACATGTTCATCAGTATTGTCTCACCCTATAATATAAAAAGCTATGGTAGAGGATATATCCCATTATGGCAATAGCTGGAATCCACTTTCTTTGACCAATTTCCTTCCTTCTTTAGGAGTTATTTTTCTTATGTCAAAGTCAATATCCTTCATAACACTTTGAGAAACATCTTTATCACCACCTTTTGTATTTTTCTACTTCTTATCAAAAATCCTTTGCCTAAGTATATAAAAAATATTCCTTAAAAAATTGTCTTGAACTTAGTGGACCTAATGAATTCATCATTGAGAAGGAATATTTCTCAAGCTAGGGCTCTTACATCTTGTCCTACTCTCCCTCTTTCCTCTAAATTCAATAGTGTCTTCTCTAGAGGAATATAAACAATTCCATATCTCTAAGGTGAATCAATACATTGTTGAGTCTCTTAAAATTCTACTTCATTCTCCTCTACTATCTTTGTAGTAGAGTAGTAAACCAAAGGTTGAAATCCTTGTTGTACTACTTTTACATGAGGAACATCATCTCTAATTTTCATAACACATGGCTCTAGGGGGTGGTGGATAGATTGTTCCTCTTCTTGCTCACCTTGATGTTGCATTTCCATGAAAATATCCATAATAATAAGTTTTGTAATAGTCCTCAAGGGCATCATTCATTGGATTTCTACACTATCCAACATCTTTTACATTCTAAGGATTTCATCCTTGATATCCATAATTGCACCTTTCTAGTCAATGCCATGGATCATACTCTTCCTTTCTACAAGGTGAATCCTTACCCATTTGTGAATCCTTATCCATTTGTCAAACTTTTCTTTGGTTAAGTAATTTCTAATTAGTTCCTCTACCTCAACAAATTAGTTCTCATAGTTTGATCTTCCACTTCCTTTTTATTTTGTCAATATAGTGTTCAATATCCAACTTCCTTCCCTTATTAGTTATCATTTTGCATTCCATCAATCTAGATCCTAGAATTTCCAATCCCTCCCTTGTAGTAATTTTGATGTCTAAAAAACTTCAATGTAGATGGGAGTAAAGAACCCTTCTTATGCTACCTCAACTAGACCTTGTCCACCTCATTCATCTGCCATACAACCTTAAGGAAGGCCACCATGTTAGATACCCAAACATGATGTGCATGTGGTTCGACCTCTAGTCCATAAATTCTAATGATTATTTTGTCCTTGTGAAATAACTAATTACCCCAATTGAGATCACAAATAACACTAGGATTAGTATTCTTGGGCATCAAAAATATGGTGACTGTTAGCTTTTAGATCATAAATGTAATCAAGAAGAAAATGCAACACATCAAACAATGAACATAGTGATTACCCTCGAAAAACCCTCCTACTCGAGGGAGAAAAACCCAACAAATAATATTCTCTTATAAATTAGAAGAATAAGTGCAGAGAAACTGCATACAAAAATCAGGCCCTAGAATAGCCGAGTCTTATACAAAAGATATGTCACTTATTAAAATGGATGATAAAACTTCTTCTAAAAATTAGATTTGTTGCTAGGAGGTGAACTGCTGCTAGGAGGTGATTTGTTGCTGCTAGAAGATGTGAATTGGAGTGAATGAATTGTTGCTTGAATGAGAGGATTCTATCCTCTTTATATACCAAACTGGGTGACTTCCTCTCTAGAGCCGACCTAGAAAAATAATGATTTTATTTATAAAACAAAGGCCGGCCTACCTTGTGATAAATTTATTTAGGAGAAAATATCTCTTGCTGCTACAACACTAACACTCCCTCTTAGCTAGGGAGGTATTTTTTAGCTATCCTCATCATGGAGTCTCTCAATGTGACACCCACAATGGCTACACCCATTTGTGGAAATCCACATCTCAGTCTGAGAGATGTACAAGAGTTCATCATGGAGTCTCTCAACATGATGTCCATAATGGCTACACCCATTTGTGGAAAGCACATCTTAGTCTCAGACATGTACAAGGGTTCATAACGAAGTATCTCAACGTGATGTCCACAATGGATACTCCCATTTGTGGAAAGAAACACATTATCATGGAGTCTCTCAACATGATGTCCATGATAATGGCTACTCCCATGTACAGAAAGAAACACATCTCAATCTCAGAGATGTACAAGATATCCTTGTCATGGAGTCTCTCAACATGACATCTCATCTCATTCTCAAAGATGTATAGGATATCCTCATCATGAAGTCTCTCAACATGACATCTCATTTAAGTCTCAAAGATGAACAAGGGCTTGCACCTCATATTTCTCTGTCTCCAAGAAATATAAAATACAATGGCTTTCACCTCATATTTCTCTATCTTAGAGAAATATACATTACAATAAATCTTCATGATGATGTGAATCCCTCTGAAACTCCAAGTACTTGCATCAACCTCCTGACCTCCTCATCCAAGATTGCTTGAAATGTTTGCCTTAGAGGAATGGTCACTTTCAACACTACTTTCGACACTACTGACTTGCGAGAGTCCAAGACTATCCTCCTCGACCTTATCCAAGATCGCCCTATTTTGAATAGTTTTGCGGTGCTACCTAGTGGAGCTTTTAAATTTACCCCCCATTGTGAGTTTGTTTTACTTTGTCCTTGGCTTCAATTGGTTGGGTTTTGTGTTTTTTACAAATGATTATAGGTCATAGGTGTTCTATTCGAGCGATGGCTTATTATTAATGGTGGCCAGTTGTTTAGGTATGGTCCTAATCCCTTTCGATCGTGACGTTACCGACCCCTTTTTACCTTTCCTCTCGGTCTTTTGCGCCCTGGTTGTATTTTGTATTTCCTTATTGTCGGGTTGATAAAATGTTTTAGATTAATCTCTAAAAATATTTTCAGCCTCGAGGATCATTTCCCCATCCACCTAGTCAGTCCCCCTTTTATAAATAACCTTTTTTGCATGTGCAGATTGCGTAGCCGTCGGATGGAGTGATCTGTATCTAGAACGCTCCTCGTAGATCCCACAAGGTTTCCTGCTAACGTTACTAAAGTGGTGCGAGGCATGCGAGATGCTTCCACCTATCGCATATGATCGTGGGGACCAGTTCTTGTTTGTTGACAAATGAAGGACGCTGATGTTGATAGCTATTTATTTACCAACGCATCGTGGTCATACCTCGTTGACCTCGCACAATTAAAACATTAGTTTTAATAATGCTGCGAGGTGTGCAAATTGTTGATGTGTGGATGCCGATGCTGCACGAGGGATGATCTAAGTGGGGCCCGTTTTGTGCCGAGGTGGTGTCCAGTAGGTGACTTTCTGTTCGCCTAAAGACTGGTGAACAAACGTGGCATTTTCAAACCATTTTGACTCAATCTGAGCCATTATTTTGGCTTACATTGTTTTGGATCAACGACTAGCATTCGAAATAGGTTGGTGTTGTACTATAGCCGTTTTATCTCATGCGAGTGAGTAGTAATGGTTGAGTTCAAACTGTGCTCTCATAATTAAATGCTAAAAGATCAATGAATTGCTATTTTTGTGTGTATTTTCACATTGAAGAGGAATCACTTGGTTCCAAGCGAAGCGAGCAGTCTTTATAATTTTTCAACCTCACTGTAATTAACGTTCTGCAAGTGAAATTGTAAGTAGCACATATACCATTTCTTTTGTTTTTAGAAGGTCTTATGGTTGCTTGAAGAACAATTATCGATTACTTCTTGTTCTGTTCCTAAAGGATTGTTTGAGTTGATTTTCTTTAAAGTATCTTAAAGCTTGTCTTGATAATTGATGTGGCTTCTTGAATTATGAAGCATTTTTTGTTTAAGGCTATAGGGTGTGAGTTATAATTGTTAGACATATAAAAACCCTAGCTCGAGCTATTCTCTGTCTTGTATAAATGGCACCTAAGGCCCAAAGCTCTGGCTCTGAAGCTGCAAATAGGTCCTTTTCCTAAGATATTATAGACTTATTAAAACCATCTACTAGCAAAAGGAAGGAGGGAAAGGATTTGTTTTATGGGCCCTTGCTCCTGGAAGGGTTAATTGATAAGAAATGTGCGGTTCAAGACGTTGAGTTATCGTATACTAGATGACAGTTGTTCTCAAATTGGTTTGGGAATAGGAATTTGTGTGTTCCTTTGTGTAACCCATGGAGGTTGGATCTTGGTAAGCTGGTGGTTCGTAATGTCTACTTGGATGTAGATTTAAATAAAGATGTTTCTACAAGGTATGACCCTGTAACCAGAGTTGTTAGAATGCCCTTTGGCATAGAAATGGTAAAGATAACCAAGGAGGAAATTACAAAAATATTCGGTCTACATGAATGGAGTTAGGATATGGTTTCCATTAACCTTGAGGATTTCAGAGAAGAATATAAAAATACCAAGGGTTTGTTCAGAACATCTCTTTTGATGCCTCATTTGGCAACCTCGGGAAGAGGAAATAATAAGAAGCAGGTAGTGATTGGTAAAAATGAGCCAAAACATTTTCCTATGGACTACTTCTCTAACTATTTCAAGAGGATAGTTTGTGCCTCATGCCAAGTTATGGGAATTATCTTGAAGACTACTCTACCTACGGATATCATTTACATGGATGTAAACCTCCAACATCCAGGTTTCAATGTGGTATATGATTTTTCCACTTACTTAGTAGAGAAAATGCATGGGAGTCTGGTGGCCCTAAAGGAATGAAAGAATTGGGTTGGTTTCAGTTGGTTTTCCCTATTGATCCACATGGTTTTATATATGGGCCAGGAAGTGTTTGAAAAGGATATGGAGCTAAAAAGGAAGGAGGATAATGTTGACATTCCTATCCAATATTGGACTAGGATCCTTGATATGCATGATCACAAATTTGATTATCTAACGTTCCAAAATGTCTTTGGATCCAAGTTGAAAAAGGCTCTAGTTCGTGATCCCCCCAGGATTCCTAAAGAGATTCATGATTTCTTGAGGCCAATGGAAAGAAGGCCTAAATTAAATTTGACACACAATTGGGGAGATATTATCCCTTATCATAATACAACCATTTTTAGAGTGCACTAATGTCAACCCTTATGTTCTTCCCAGGAAGGTGCCTCTGAGAATTGGATTTTTGGAAAGCATGAGATAGTTGGGGTGTGCTCAAGAAGTACATCTGTCGGTAGAAAAAAAGAAAGGATATTTCTTTCTTGAGTATACAACGTTTGCTGATTTTGTTATGGGAAAGGGAGGATGGAAGGATTTATACACATTGCTTAGACCTTATGGATTAAAGACTGTACGCCCTAGGAATCATGATCTTGAGGGTTTTATTTCTCAAATGAAGGCCAAGCATTGGACTAGATCTTTTGTCCACAATTTCTATTTTGCTAAGGACATTATCAAGAACATTTTTTATCTAGAGATACAAGAATAGAGAAAGGCAATGTACATTTGTTTTACCAAGATGGTAAAAAAGAAGCAAGAAAGGATACCTGCTTTCAATCCCATACCAAATATCAATGGTGAGTTGAATAGAGCTATGTATGCCATTGAAATTTTTTAGATTTTGGTGGGAATTCTGAAGGATGAACGGGTTATGGAAGAAAGGGGAAAGTCACAAACAATTGAGGAATGCCTTGAAGTAAGGTTGGAGGAGAGGCCTACTTATCAACCCCCGAAGAAGATAAAGGTTTTTTCTAGGAGAAGGGGAAGCAGGGCTGGAAAAGTTGCTAAAAATGTTGCACCATCTTCTTTAGGGCAGTCATTGCTAAATATTGTTGATCTGGATTCCCCTCTGAGGATTTATGACCAGACTTGTCCATCATCACCAAAGAGACAAAAAATTGAAAGAAAAAAGGTAGTTGATTATGATGGCGATGAGGATGAAGAGATCATTGTCACTACTGATGAGATGCATCAGGGAATGCCATCTTTCCCACTTGACACTTGATCAAGTTCTGGGGCAGTTGCTTTGAGGTTGGGAAAAGATGAAATAAGGGGAATAACAAATACTGATGACCTAAGGATGGAGGCCTGTAGAGAGTTCATGATGGATGACTCTTTTATTCAGACCAATGCTTTTAAAGATTTTGTATGGAGGGCACATGTCTCATTGTATGCTGAGAGGGTGGCACAAGAAAGAAGCTTGCACCCTGAGCTCCCAGAGCAAGTAATTCAGTCTAAGGTCAGGATGTAGATGAAGGAAAGGTTCAAAGAAATAACTCTAGAGTAGGGCCAAGCATTGGTACAAAAGAGTGGAGTATTGTTAATTCCCGAATGGGATATTGTTGATGTTGTGGTGTTCGATACAATAAGAAGGGCCAATAGGCCACTTCTTGCAACCGATGAAGAAGCTGAATTGACACTTAAAGGTTTAGCCTTTATTGAGGAGTGAGATGCATTTGCAATATGGTCTTTGTCAACTAGATCTAGGAAGCCAGTACTCGCAGAACCATCTGATTTCAGTGGTTACCTAGTTGTAAGAAGAGTTGTTGATACCCCAGCATTGGAGGCTACTGATATGGTAGTAAATGTTGCCAAATTCACCAGGTCAACTGTTGAGGATTTGACCAAGGACCGAGATACTCTGAGAGGCCAATACAATGACATTATTATTGAATATAATAAGAGTCAACAAAGGGTTGCAGAGTTAGAAACTGAATTGGCCTTATTAAAGCAGCAAATGGATACATTGAGGTCTCAAGGGTAGGCTAGTTCTAGCCGCACTGTCTCTGACCCACCGGTGGAGAAATCTCAATCCTCTTCACAAGGACAGTCCTTAGCTATTGTTCCATATAATATGGGACAGGTGCCTATTGTAGTTGAAAGGGATAATAGCCCAGGAGGAGGACTCTCTAGGGAGAAATTAATTCAGCAAGTTGAAGAGTATAAGGAGATAGTGCAACAAATCCGAGAATCAGTAGGGAAGAGCAATTCGGTGATTGTGGACATTGATTTGAAACACTTAAACAAGAGGGTACAGGGGAAATTGAATAGTGTTCATGCAAATTATGCTCTAATGTTGCAAGCACTTAGAATATTCCCAAGAGATAGAGAGTTGGCCACCCCATTGCTGGACAGATGGAGCCCCAAAATTGAGAAATTGAGATTCATGGCAATAGGAGCAAAACAACATGGGGATAAGTATCCTATGGTTATATCAACTTATCAATTTGTCAAGGGAGTCTTGGAGAAATTTTTTTCAGGGGTATGTTGCTCCTATGGATTTAAAGATTAAAGGGTTAAAGACCAAATATGATGGAATGGACTTAACTCCATTGCCACACATTCTGCATAGTCAAGACGAGGTAAAAACTTTGCAGGTTTGGAAAGATCAGATGAATAATATAATGATTGCTCAGACACATGAGATATGCAGAAATGCTGACATTGGTATGTTGGAGAATAAAATAGAGAAACTGTCATTTGTCATTAGTTTTTTAGAAAACTATGATAAGAAGGCCACGAAAGTAATGGTGAAATATGCACCCTATCGAGATAAGATTGATCAGGTTATGGCTTTTAAGTGGCCATCTGAGAAAGATTTTGAGTTATGGAAAAAGGTGTTTACCGATGAATTTGAAATATGAATACTACCAGTGAGAAATGCAACTTGGTCATGTATAATACAGGTCTAGCCTCAAAAGATATATTTGAAAATATGCATTCTCCTTTTGACTTCAAGTATGAGCTGTTGAGGTGGAATAAAGTGTTACAACGGTTAAAGATGCTTTTGACGTGAACAAGTGGCCCTTTGAAGGGCAGTTTCTTTTCTTTCATAACAACTAATGATTATTCTTGTCTTATTCTTTTTCAATCGCATGATGTAAATGTAACTGATTGAGGGATTAACGGTCCAATGAAAAATGGACATGTGTACTATCCAGCCTGAAGCTTGTTGGCTCCCTTATTTTATAAAAGGGAATTCTGGGCCATGAGAGTAGGTCTGCTGAAATATCTAAGATTTGATAAATAAGAGTTTAGTGATACAAAGAGTATGAATGTAAGTCCAGGTATTAAGGTCTTGAGTTAGATAAGAGAACTTGGTCAATTATGGGGTTCTTAGGCATGTTTGTATTACACATGTGAAAGTTTTGAGTATGTTTTCTCTCCTATTATGATACTTTGCATGAATTATTAATGAAATATTGGTCCAAGATGACTTTCATTGATCTTCATTTGTTCTTTACTATGAATTACATTTAATGATAGCTCTAGTTCAAAGGATCGGTTAAATGCTTCAATTAATCAATAAGTTCATGCAAGCTAACAATAGGATTCATAAAGTAGTGATAGACTTAGATATAGATATATGTATAAATGCAATTCATATAGATCATAAGTGCTTAAGATGAAATTCACCTTGTAGTTTAGTTTTCTCATTTGACTCCATGTTTTAGGATATGGCACTGGAACTCTGATCGTAGTTATATTTTATCATGTCTTGTGTTATGAATTCATGATATTTTATTCAAATATTTCCTATCAATCTACTTTAGTCGTGTTTGTGATTCTCTGCTAACTAGACTCGAGCCTTTTCGAGGAATAGCTAATTTCTTGAAGGTTTTCATCCTTTCAGTGTAAATGGGGAATCTATCTGTTGTTTATCAATGTGCAAGTGAACTGTTTAATGTTGTATTTCAAGAGCACATTTTAGGGAGTACCCTCCTGGGTCTTATAGAGCTCGAAGTGTAGGAGAATTAGCATTATCGCTTTTCTCGTTGAGTTGGCCAAATGCTTCCTAGAAATTTATCATTGAATGTGGAAAGTTCATAGAAGCTCTCGGGAAGTCCGCTTTGGTTATAGTAAAAAACACCAACACTACCAATGTCAAATCCAGGTTGACTGCCTTGTGCAATTTTGTTCTCAACAACTAAAGAGGTCTTCCAAGGACTTAGCACCTGGCCTTGCAACACTACAACCTACTTAGCCAACACCTTCACTTCTCAGTGAGTCACTCTAGTTCCTCCAGACATAGAACACCATTTTGTTGAATATGAAACTCCCTCTTGATCCCTGCCTCAATACAAAGATTACAAAAAATCCTCTAGAAGTGAACTCCCCTCCATTGATGGATCTCAGAACCTTAGTCCTCTTCTCGGACATGTCATTATTTTACCCAAATTGATTTCACAACTCTCAATCCAATAGCCATTCGCATGAATTCTCCAATGATCTTCGATAGGAGCCTCACTATTTTCCATAATTCTTTCTAGGGCTGCCAATAGTTGACCATGCAAGAACCATAGACTGTTGTTCCAAATCATGAGGATATGATTTCTATTGTACCGATGTTTAGTGTCTTCATCCTTCTCAATATTCTTTGCTGTTGCAAACTCTCCATCCAAGGCTAACCCAACCTTGTGCCCTCCAGAGATGTCTCCAGTGAAGTTATGTGCCACCAACTCAGTCTCATGGCTACAAGCTAAGTTTTCATGTTTGTTCATTTCTCTAGCCGGTATGACTTCCTCACCGGATTTCTCATGCTCTTCCTCCTTTGAATTCCTTATGTAATCTTTGATAATTAACCCATCATCCTTTTTCTCCTCGATCCATCCATCATTTTAAGGAGATTAATAATAGTTCATAAAATCAAACTACAAATGAAGCATGTAGTCATATGGAAAATATCATTAGATAGATCAATTGAAGGAATAACATAACTTATCTTTATCAATTCTGATATAAATTTCTTTCATGTTTACTCAATTTATGCTCTTGGAAGCACTACATATTACAAAGACAATTTGCTCAACTCAAATTTCTTAGACACATTATGCAACCAACATATTCAATATAGAACCAGGTCTCTCAATGAATCAAGGCACCATCACAATCCATGCACATAGAGAGTGACCAACCAATCACAACCGAAATTGTAGTTCTCCTTTCATGTCAAATCCACACTCATAAATCTTCACAACTAGCATGAAACAAATCGCAATGAATGAATGGTATCTCCAAGAGATTTTATGCCAACGATCACCACTCAAAAGAAACCATGACCTCTCTTTCTACCTTCAAGGGATGAATTTACTTCAGACATAGGCACATTTGGTAGAAATAAATTATATCACATTCAAAAAAAGGCATATAAGTTATTATCAATCATCATTGCAACCAATTGGCAGCTCTATCTAATCAATCACACAAATGCCATAAAAAAATACACCCTCCAAGCTTCCTAATTTGCAGTCATATTCTTCTTCTGCAACATGTGGATTATTGCAGCACCTCTAAATTTTGACCATTCAATTATGATATTTATGAAACTCAAGAAATAATACGCCCTCCCAGGTATTAGCTCAACAGTCATGAGATAGCCTGGAAATAATGAGTAGGTGACTCCAAAAGAAGCCTGGTCAATAGAACTTGTAGCCTTTCACATTTTCTCAACATTCTTCAAAACTTATTAATATCCAGAGGGATAAAGAGTTAGAATTCTCTTAATCATATGTCACATCAATGAACATATGACTCCTTGCAAAACCAAACTTCTCAAAACAATGGAAACTTATATTAGTACATCAATGCATTGATTCTTAACTGGAAAGTTAGAGAACTATTTAAAACTGGAAGTATATACCAAAGACAGAGAGAAGTTTGAACTTGAATTCAAACTGCTAAGATTACTCAAAATGCCCGACCTTACTCATGCATACACTATTTTTAACAGACCGCCCCACTCAGAATAAAATTAGATAAGCTTCTAATTCAATACAAATCCACCTTAAAGACAAAGTTGATAAAGCCAAGGATAATTCACACGACTCTAGATGATATCCATTTCCTACCTATGCAGATAATAGATGATAGCAAAAGATTATCAGGGATCACCACAATCTACACTCAAAACTAACAAGGGAGAAAATGCATTGAAGGTTCTATGCTTCAAAGACCACCTGAAGACTCAACGACAAATACCACATTCAGTGCCATACACGATACCTTTAGAAATATAATTCAAGCATTAAAAAAAATACCATCGAATCCTTCAACATGCTACCTCCAATATTTCAAAAAACTTTGCACTTGAGCATACTTACAGACTGCAAAATAAACAAGACAAATTTTCTAAGAAGACTACAAGATACGAAACTCTAACCTCTGGATTGCATGAAAATCGGAGAAAGTGCCTAACAAAATTTCATCGTGCAAGAACCATAGATCAAGATCATTTACATTTTGTTCAAATTGAAAATAAAATAACACAATATCCATAATGGTCAGAACCACATCTTCCATTAAAAAGCGGCTCTCACAGCTCCTCAAAATGCTCGACTCACACTAACTCCCATTAATTTTTTTTTGGCATGACTTCAACCATACACCATGACACACAATATCTGTGTATATACTCAAAAATATGCTTTAACTCCTTGAAATGCAACAGGAAGAATATAAAGAGGGTACAACAATTTCTTTTCCACAATGAGTATTATGCACTGATATAATATTCAACAAATATCATGATGTTGCTAGGGTATATGCTCGGCCTCCCCTGAGGTCTATTCCTTGTGCCTGGAACTCCCTGGTGGTGGTATGTGGTCCTGAGATAGTAGAAAATGAGGAGTTTTATCTGAAGACAAGTGTGGTTTGCAGATTCAATGGGTTGTGGCCTTCCCTCCCGGACCTCCATGACTGGGTGGAGGCTTCTTGGAAGCCTTTGGTTGTTGGGGAGATTGAGCTCTACCCTAGCGCCAGGGGCTTCTTTATTGCTACCTTTCGCTCCCCTTGTGAGTGAAGCTGTGTTCTCGATAGAGGATGGATGTGGGGCATTCATTCTTTGTCCATCAAGACTTGGTTTCGATCTTTCAACCCCATTACAGAGCCGTTGAACACCAGGCCATTTTGGGTCCATCTGCCTAATCTTCCTCTCCAATTCTAGGAGGAATTATGCTCTGAGGCCATTGGCAATACCATTGGTCACTTCTTATTGGTGGATTCTACTACTAGGGAGCTTGGGCACACCACGGTTGCTTGGATATTAGTTGATTTGGACATCTCGAAACCTCTCCATGGGGATGTTGTTTTGTTGGTGGAGGACAGACCATGGAAGCAGCTCTTAGACTATGAGGGTCTCCCCTTTTGGTGTAGGAGGTGCTTTCCGGTGGGTCACTTGGCCTCTGCTTGTCCTCAGGCCTGCCGCAAGGGCACTGCAACTTGGTGGAAAGATGCTCTTCTGGATCACCTCACGGTGGGTTTTTCTTCGGAGGTTGTTGCACCTCTTCTGAACCCCTCTTCTCTGGATCCATCGTTGGACCATTCTACTGACACTGTTGTGCTTGACCTTGCACCTGCTGTCGTTGCTCTATCAGACCCTGTCCACCCTTTGCTGGGTGCCTCTACTATTGATTCTTTCTCGGCTGCCTTGTCTCCCTCGCTGCTTGGTGCTCCTGTGGTGGGTGAGGTGGAGTCGGACCCCTCACCATTCTCTGCGGTTCCTACTTCTGAGCCTCCTTGGTCAGTTGTTCTTCGGAAGAAGAAATCTATGTCTGCTTCTCGGTCTCGGGCTTATGGAGCTAGCTCTGAACCCTCTGTGTCTGGGGTTTCTTAATTTCTTATTTTAGCTATCTGTCAGTTGGTTTTCGACAATTGTCTGTTAGTTGTTTCTAGTTGTGCCTATAGTTCAAGTTCTGCTTGAAATATGTTTTCCTTTGGCCTTTTTGGCTCGTTGTGAAGGGTACGACACCTTGTAAATGCTGCTTAACTTTTCAAAAACAAATATCATGAACTCACCAATATGGTATTAACTTCATTGACTCCGATATCACACAGAGCATTGAATTACTTTGCATTCATCAAATCTAATCCATCCAGAACCATCACACACGAGTAAGAGAAACATCAATGCCAAGCAAAATAACACTCTCCATATTCGAATGCAAGCTAAAGTTAGCAGATGTCATCAACTGCATCCACCGAACCGCACAAATGAGGTGATATGAATGATCCCACCGCTAAGTAACAAACTGAATATGGCACCAAAGATGAGCCATCTCTGAGAATGTATGCTAGAGACGAAGGCAACAATGATTATGATATTCCCATGTTTCTGTCTGAACTTGCATTGTTGCTAGACACTCAAGGCTTCAAATTGTCTCCATTATCATCTCCACCAACATAGACACCAATAAGCAATCAACCATTTTTAGTTTGAGTAGAGGCACTCGACTCCTCTTTCTCCTTGACACCGGTCACCATCTTTTTTTTTTGAGAGACTACCTTAAACAATGGAATTGACTTCCACACATGCTGCTTAGCCAAATCTGATCAGATCTTCCTGAACCCGCTCTGATACCATGTTAGTTTTCAGATCAGAAATTTAATCAAGTAGAAAATGTAGCACATGAAACAATGAACATAGTGATTACCTTGGGAAAACCCTCCTACTCAAGGGAGAAAAACCCAACAAATAATATTCTCTTATAAATTAGAAGAATAAGTACAGAGAAATCACATACAAAAATTAGACCCTAGAATAGGTTGAGTCTTATACAAAAGATATGTCACTTCTCCTTGAAATGGATGATAACACTTCTTCTAAAAATTAGATCTGTTGCTAGGAGGCAAATTGCTGCTAGGAGGTGATCTACTGCTACTGCTGCTAGAAGATGTGAATTTGAGTGAATGAATTGTTGCTTAAATGATAGGATTTTATCCTCTTTATATACCAAACTGGGCAATTTCCTCTCTAGGGCTGACCTAGAACAAATATGATTTTATTTATAAAACAAAGGCCGACCTGCCTTGTGATGAATTTATTTAGGAGAATATATCTCCCGCTGCTACAACACTAACAGTGACAACATCAGGGATTTTTTAAGTGGCGAATCTTCATCAATTGGCGAATAATTGAAATTGGGACCTCCATAAATGGCAAATAGTACAAGCTAAAAAGGAGATTGAATCGCCAGGTTTTTATGAAAAAATAATTTTGTCTCGACTAATCCACCTATGCATTATTTTTTAAACTAATAAATCGAATTGATTCGTCATTGCCCCATCGACCCCGACAAGGGGGCTCTGCCCCCTTGAACCCCGCAAGGGGCACTACCCCTTGACCCCGTCGATGGCTGCCACCCTTGGGGCCCTACTTCAATATTACAAAAAACAAAAAAAAATATGGGGGAATTGCACCGACCAACTGTATGCAAAATTTTAAAGGAGAGATTCACCATTGTAATTAATCTTTTTAGTGTTTATTTGCTAGGATTTTCCATTGTGATTATTATTTTTACCAATTATTCATTAAGATTCGCCAAGATTTTACAATTTTTTTAATAACGTGCATAGTTTCGCCAGGAAAATTAATAATTTTTTCAAAAAAAGGAAAGATTCACGAGGAAAATTGTAGCTCTTAGCCAATATTTGCCAAGATTTTATGTTTTTTTAGGGGGGTTCCTTAAAGTTATCATTGTACAACATCAAATATTTTTTTCCTTTCATGGGAAAATAGAATTGTCATTTTTTGAACAAAATGTCCTTTCAAATATACCATAATTTGATAAGGAAATGTGCATCCCAAATACAAGTTCTTCATTGAATTGGAACGGGATTTTCCTATAGTATTTCATAAGTGAGTCAAAGAGTAGTCTCTTTTGTCCCCTTCAAGCTACAAAAAATATGACATAACATAGAATACCATCTGAAGGAAGGGGCCCTATCATTCACTTTGAGAGATACCAATTACCTATGAATTTCGTTAGTTATGAAAGAGGAAAGATTAAATAGTCCATTGAAATGCTTATGTTGAATATAAACAACGATCATCATTAAATGGATTGGAATTTGGGCCTTATAGTCCACCCCTAAAATCTACTATAGTGCAAAATAAGTCAGTTTGAAGTAATCTTCAAATTTTTCCACATTAAAAGGCTCAACCCCATCTACCACATTATGCCTCACTCCATCATGATCTTCTCACATATGAATAGGTAGCTACTTAACTTGTATCCATATTTATCTCTTCTATACTCTTTGCATAATGCATCAAAATATATCTTGATATTGACTAGAGGGTTTAAGTTGAAGGCTTTCTTGATTATGTCCCTATTCATAGTGAATAGTTCCTTACCCACCCCCACCTCCCACCCCCCCAATTCACTAATTTTCTAGTTCCAACATTAATCGGCTATACATTGCTCTCACAAGGTCAACACTTACAAACACATTGGGGACAACTAACTTCCCTAGACCAAATCTCCATATATTGGACATAGGGATAGGTTTTTGAATATGGTAGTGGTAGAACAAGAATAAATTCCACCCATGAATGGGGATAATAGCATCCCTAGTTTGTTTGGACATATCATGAATTCTTTCTAAAAGGATACTTGTTCCTTGGATGTGCTTGGTTCTCTTGGCAGAACTTGGGAGTTGATTAATAAGGTCTTGGTCTAGACTCTTCTTTGCCCTATCACCTTGAGATAAAATTCAATTCATTTTAAAAATTACAGATATCCTATTAACGTGAAAATACTCTAAATTTTGAAGAACATAAATGATAGCTTATATGATATAGTAAATGTCTTCAATAAATGATATAAATAATCGAAAAACCCCAAGAACATAGAGCTTCTACAACATACATTCATTTAGGAAGACTCACTCATATATTCAATAATTGAATTTCTTTGAATTGAACTAGTTGTGACAAAGCACTCTCTAAATTTCAAGTTTCCTCCACTATAGCCCTTGACCACTTCTCTTTGTTTGAAAGCAATCAACCAAGGCTCTAGCGATGTGTTTGAAGTTGTTCCACTAAATTTTGCATTGAATGCTCATATGAGCCAAAGCTTGCATGGTGCAAAATGGCTCCCCTTTTTTGACTTTAGACCTCACTCGTTGATCTTCAAAATTATTCAAAACAATGGTCATCGTATATAACACTTTTGGCTTTGCAGGCAACGCAATGAATTTAAAATGATTTTTTTTCAAATTGTGACGCAAAGGAACTATGTCATGCAATGGCATATCGATTAACATTGGATGCCACCTCCAGCCATATTTAACTTTGAGAAAATGGAAATAGTCTTCGTCAACTAACCTAAGTCATCAATTGGGACACGTCTACAAACCATAGCCCCACATTTGGGAATTGAAGTGAACATAAAAACTGTGATCTTCTAGAGGAGCCAAGGTGAGTAGGTATTTAAAAAAAATTGATGCCATCACTTCTTATACCATCCATGTAATTCCTCATGTTGCTGGAGGGAGGATGAATGTTTACAATTTTATGTTTCATTCTTTTGATATTAGTGGAAAGGTGAAAAAAATTGTCATGACCCTTTCTTAAAGTCACTTAATTTTAGATTTTTTATGCGAAAAAATCTCCTCCATTCTTAAAATTCTATTGAGTTCTTTAGTAAATATATTTTCAAAGGCTTTCAACTCATAAGTGAATTCGAAAAGATAGATAATAGTTTTAGTGGTCCACAATTCAAACTCAACATGATTCTTATTGGCGAAGAGATTACCCATTTCCTCATTATTCTACTCTTTAATCTTCTTCTTAACTTCCTTCAACTTCTTATGAAATTTGAACTTGTGACATTTCTTGATATCTGCTTTTCAAGCACCTTCAAAAATCAAAAAGCCTCCATCTTGAAAGGAAACCTTTCAATTTCTAACTAATAAGTTGGACCAAATCAATAGGCTAATGATCTGACCCACCCTAATGAATGAACCTAAAGTTAAAAGAAGACATTAGGCATCATCTGATCTAAGCTCACTAAGAATCTATTTAGTCTACAAAGAATGTTTTCTCGATGCATCTATTGTTCCAACTAAACCATCTAGTTTTGGGAATAATATCCACCTAACACTTAATGCCCGTAGCCCTATTACTCCCTTCTTTTCATCTGGACTGAGTATAGTATTAAAATCCCCACCTAAGAATCTAGTTAGCTGAACTGTCACCCTCAATGCCCTTAACTCATCCCAGACCTGTACTCTATCTAACTCCAAATTGGGGTCATAAAAAATTATGACCCATAAAAGATGCATTCTCTTGAAACACCATAAAGTTTACCCCTTATATTCCATCTTATAGCTTTCATTATTTCTTGTGGGTAGGGAGGTGCTAGCCTCCAAATTTAACAAACTTCCTCATAGATGCCAGTGTGCCATTTTCTAAATCCCCCAATGCCTTCAATTTTGGCATGCTAGCCTTGTTCTTTCTTCATTTGGCATTGTTGTTGCCTGTGTCCAAAGAGCTATTATAAATACTTTTCCCCAAGCCTTCTACCTCTATGAGTGGCCACACTCCAATATGTGGTGTTTTCCTTATCCCCAAGCATGTCCTTGATAGATTCCTCATCACTTCAAATAGAATTAAGATTGCAAACCTACCTATCCCTAATTTTTAGGTGTCTGACATCAACCAATTCCCCTATTTCCACAACTTTCTTGTCTGCCACAATATTTTTGGTCTCCTCACATCTTTAGCAATCTAACTTGGCACCTCCTTAGGGGGAGGGGAAGAGCACTCCACAAGCCCATTTCCCCCATTACCCACACAAGGGAATGGATTGTCCTTGTTGGTAATACATCTGGTTTCTACTATTTTTGTCCTTGTTGATAATACATCCAGCATCAAAAGCATCTAATTGGAATGAATTCATGATCAAACTCTTCAAGCTACTCTCCAAGGACAGAGACAAGTTTTATCTCTTGTCTATTTGGTTTCCTCAAATCCATCTTGACACATATTTTTGGCATAAGTGGCTAACTGTTCTTCAACAGTGGCATTAGGACTATAAATATCTTGTTTGAGGAATTGCTAGTCATTCTGAACACATCTTCTTACCATAAATCCTACAAGAGTTTATACATTTTGATCCATAATTTTGATCCATTAAGGGGCATCCTTAATCAACTTGTGGGGATTGAACCCAAGAGTCCACATTCGGATTTAAAGACCCACATTCCCCATAAACAAGGCCTACCCTTGAGAATAGTATCACACTCTGAATTTAGTTTGGAAAATAATTTGAATAAAACATTTTGTGAAGATAGAACACTAGTAGGCAAAGGCTTTTTGTTATTGAGGCATACTCACCTCTTTAGAGGATTTACCATTAGGTTGTGACGTGACAACTTCTTAGACCTTGTTAATACGTTTGAAATTTGTAGACCAGAAACTTCATTTTGAGCTCTACTAGAAAGTTAGAAACTATACCCTTCACTCTATTATAGTGATTATTTTTATAACTATCTATTGTGGTCCAATAAAAGGATAGTCTTCAAGACTTTAAAATTGGTTTAACTCATTGAGTCACAACGGGACAATTATTGATCTCGTTTTGATAGGATTAGCACTTGTAGCATGTGTTGAAAATTGAGATACACAACTCTCAAGTAGCAAGATGTTACTAACCGATCCAAATGTTAGGAGTTTTTGAGATTCTTAGATAGGTCAAATTTGACAAAAACTCTATGTTTGAGATTAGTTGAAAAAAATTATTTGATTCAACATAAACAATATGATCTAAAGAAGACACAATACTGTTAAAAAAAAGCTAGAGGCAAAGGGAGATTGGGAAACTCAACCTAGATTAGGATTTACAAGGCATGCTCATTAAAGATAAAGAAGTCTTGAGTCTATAGGAAAATACCAACAAGGAAGTGCAAATATAGCAAGAGCCATGTTCAAAAATGATATTTTCAAATTTCAATTCTAAAAACTAAAAAGAAGTGAAAAAATCATTAGTAAGGTTTTGAACAATTTTCATATAGTTGTCATTGTTGTTTTTGGATTTGGTTGTGTGATATTTTTTAGTATAAATATTTTAGATCACGCTCTATGATTCATCTCCTTGAGCTCTCTAACATCATAATGATGGATCAAAAGTGTGATCCAAAATGTTGATGTTAAAAGATATCACACAATTAAATCTAGAAACAACAACAAAAACCTCATGGATTGTGGAAATCTGATAATTTTAATTAGTTTCCATGTAGACCCACTAAGAGACTTGTGTGAAATAAATCCTATTTTTAACATGCTTTCATAAGGGATTGTCTCAACAAAATATCTTACATGCAAAGCTCTCAAACCATTTACATGTACCATCAAAAGTGGCAAAATAACATCAGGAGTAGAGGATATACCTCATGTACCACTTTTGAGACTGACTTTTGGGTCTCTTTAAAAGTGCCATGGTTGTGTGCATCCAAATCATCGACCCTAGAAAAAACTATTGAATCATTATGTCAACAAAAAACAAAACACTTCAAGATGCGAAAATCTTCTTAAAAATCTATAATAAACATGACAAAGAAATCATTCTTACAAATATAATATAACACAAGATGATAAGAACAAAAGATTAACACAAATAAAAACATACACACCATGCCAAACAAAGTCAAAGACTAACACAAATAAAAACATACACACCATGCCAAACAAAGTCAAAACCCTAATGAAGTCCTCTTTCTTCTTATTAATTATGTGTTTCATTTTCTCCATTCTAGTTTAATTTGCTTACACAAGGTCTGAATGTTATGTACTAATTTAATTAATAATTGTTATAATTTCCACTACAGTAAGGAAAGTGACTTGTTTTGGAAAAAAATAGATTTGATGTAAAGTGGAGGTATGGCGTATCGGTCACTTCTTCTCCAAGCATTTTAAAATTTAATTACTTCTTCTTGTTGCTTTCTTTGTATTTGCTGTTATGTTTGTTTTTCTTTCCTTGTTCTGTGAGTCTTTCCTCATTCCACCCATTTGCTTTGTAATGCTTGGTTTAATTCATATATTGTCAAACTTAAAAATAGTATTAACAGCAACTTTGCCCAATTAATGACAAAAATAGTTGGTAGATTTTTTTATTCCACTTTAATCAATGTTGACTAAGATATAATCTATTAATTCATCTTTATGTGGGCTTTGAATTAATTTTTATTAATGAATATTGAAATAAGTTTATAATAATTTTAGAAGGTTAAGGTGTATTAATAATTGATTTTCATTTTAATTTTAAAATTATATTAATAAATCAAAAAAATTATTATTTCTTTCTCAAATTTATTATATACTATTCTAATTGATAAAAATTAGATCATTTCACTTAAATATAAAAGTAATTAATAATATTAGTGATATGTAAGAGATTCTAAATCTTCATAAATTAATTATATGGCAAATGAAAAATTATAATACAAGGTGTAATGTTTTATTAATAATTCTATCATGGATATGACAATGTTTTAATATTACGATATATTTTTAAGTTGCAATCTATATCGTAATATATGCAAATAGTATTGAAACTATTAATGGATTTGCATTTTACTTTATATGTATATGTATATGTATATATGTATGTATGCATATATAAGAACACAATCATATTTGTTGTAGAAAATATTTTTTGAAAGGTCTCAAGTCTTTTTATAGCAAAGATACTTGTCCAACCATTTTGTCGAAGCCATAGTGGCCTACAATAGCTTGAAACATTCTCAAGGTTTTCATAAGATTTGACTAAAAGGTGTTTCCTTAAACATTATCCAATGTTTGAAGAAGGCCCATGACCCTAGTTGGTCTATAGACACTTTCATTAAGGATTCTTTTGAGTATGTTTACATTTCCCATATCTATAGGGAAGGGAATGACCTTGCTGATTCATTCGCCAATTTGGGGGTCTCGAAGTGTTCATCTCAATTTTGAACTAATTATGAGTCCTTACCCTTTAATGTCAAAGCCTTAATCAATTATGATGTGCAAAATGTGCACATTGGAAATTCCAATTAAATTAATGAATGCCCCAAGTCTTTTCACATGAATTCTAGGTGTTTTTGGGAGCCTTCTTCTTCACCTTCCCCAATGGGATCGACATTCTTTCTTGGTTTTCTCATTTTTTTCTTTGCTTTCCACAAAGATGGGTGGTGACAGGAGTAGGGTTGAGCCTATCTCTTGTGAGGGCATTAGGAAAAAGGTTAGCTTGGAAGATTTTGGAGGAAGGTGGCATGACTCCTTATCTAGAAAAACTTCATGGGAATGATCCTGAGACTATGAAGGCTTTCATGAAGGGGTGGAAGAATCATAATCTTTCAATGGATGGTAAGGTGATGGTCATCTCTAAAACCTCATTGCAGAGATTACTGGTCTTTCAACCCATGAGAGGAAGATTTTCAAAGACAAAAAAGCTTATGAGGGAGCTATCAGTTAGTTCTTGAGGGACAAAGAGCGGGACAAATTGGTTAGGTTGAATTCTAGTGGCTACAAAAAGCTCTTGATCAAGCCTGTTTAGGTAGATGTTGTTGAGGTAATTATTCATTATTCACCTTCGATGGTCATTTTACTTCCATTTATGGCTTTCATTTCATTTTGTTGAACCATTTTTTCCATAAGTAGTTTGTTTCTTTCTCATTCCACCTCCTTGCTTCTCTTGAATTTGGTTTAAAAGAGCATAAAAAGAATGCTAAACTTCCTATTTTGCATGAGGGTCTTATTATTTTGATTATGGAGCATTTGGAAACCCTTCACTCCCTTGCTATTCCCAAGAAACAAGTTCAATACCATAGATCTTGTGCCCATGTTGTTTCTTCTGATGTGACTATTGAGACAAAGAAGCCTAGTGAAGATTAGGAGTGGAGGGTTGAGGACGAGGTTGAAATTTATTCTAACCTTCCCTAGATCCCACCACCCAGGGCTAGACCCCACCATCTGTAGCGGCCCCAACCTCGGAGGATGACAAAGCTAAGAAAGGCAAGTCTTCTAAGAAGAGGAAAATGGCTAAATTATCTTGGACTAGTGGTTCCTATATGGGTGATGCCTTCTCTGGTGAGCACCAAATTATGACTATTGAGAAAGGAAATAATATTAAGCCCTCTAATGAAAAGGAGAGAGCTAATCTCAAAGGTAAAGAGAAGATTGACGAAATTGGTTGTCTTCACACTAGTAATACTAGTAAAGGCCCTGTTTTATTCTCAAAAAATGCTAAAGGGGATAATATTTTTTCTCCCCATGATCTCTCGGAGGATTTCCTCCAACTTAATACTAATACAAAGGACAACTATAATGTCCTTGGGCTTGATAGGGATGGTGTGGTTAGCCAATTCAAGCTTACCAAATAGGTTTTTTTGGAACTTAATCAAATTAATATCAAACTTCGATCTCTACAAAACATGATTGACTCTAATATGGATGCTCAGAGTAATCTCAAGGAGAAATATGGGGAGAAAGAACTCCATTTGGCCCTAGATGTGTTATCCACAGAGGCTACCTTGATGAAGAGTGAATTTGTGAGCCACATTAATGGTTTGGAGGAGAAAATGGAACAGGTTAAACATAATCTAGAAAAAAATATTAAGATTAACAAATGCTTTATCCATAATAGAGCTGAGGGTATCTGAATATTGTTTGAGAAAATGAAGGAGCTTAAAGATGAGAAAATGAAGGAGCTTAAAAAAGAGAAAATTGTGGGTACCATTAATGTTGGGAAGAAGATGGATGTTGACAATGTTAAGAGTAAACAAATCAGCTCTACTCACTAGGGGCCAAGTGCAAGAACCCATGGAAACAATAAGATTTTTGAAGATGAAAAGAAGAATTGTTGAATCTGATCGACCTTCATCAAATTTTTTATCAACATGAGTTGGATGTTTCCAATACTCTCAAAGAGTTGAAGTAGTTTATTTCTTGTTGTTGTCCTTTTTTTGTGCTTTTCATTTTGGTTTGTTGATGGTTGGCTACTGGTTTTCATTGTTTATCTTTTAAGAAACATTTTATAATAGAGTTTCGGGTCCCTTCAAAACCCGTTTCACCCATAATCAAAATAATAAAAATACTCAAATGAGTTACCTAAGAGAGATCTAAATAAGAACTACACCATTATTACTATTTAAATCTCTAATAAGTAAAAAGTCTAAAAAAGAAATAACAAAATACATATACAAAGATTATATTAACCATGTGTTCAATTGAACATATACTTAATTACAATTATAGACATTATGACTATGAATGGGTATTCAAGATGTAATGATGTCTTTTCTTAATAGTAAGGTAGAATAAAGAAGGATCACATGTTAAAATACAAGATCAAATCCATGTAAGAGTTAATAAACATATCATCATTTAAAATACAAGAATATTATGTCATATTGGTAATCGATAAATTTGATTATTTATTTAAGATGGAGGATCATTTGATTAAAGAGGTCAACCAATTAATTGTATAATTTATGAGCTTGTGATATTTTTGATTAAGAAGTTGAGATTATTAGGACTTTCTTTGTCTTTTAATTTTGAACTATATATATACTAAACATCCTTCTAATATTAGAGGTTACATAAATTTATAATACAAAAGACAAGAAATTAAAATAAGGTTAAATTCTATTGAGCTTCAAATATGATCTCCCTTTCAACTAGGATAATTGTTAATAAGGAATTTAACCAAACATGGTAAGATAGAAGTTTCTACTAGAATATTGATAGAGATATGTACTTCATAATTTTTAAGGTGTTTTGAAGAGTAGATGCAACATTGTAGCAATGGATTCACCACTCTCATAATAAGCTCACTACTTCTAGGTAGCTTATATATTAGCATGGGGAAGGGGACTGTAATAAATGTTATTATCATGCGTGATTTAAGAATGAATTAAAATTTGTTTCTATAATTTTTAAAATTTATGACTTTCTCCCCTTTCAAATTAAACTTTATATCAATAATAATAGTGTCTTTTAGAAAAGACCATTTTAACATGAAAATTTGTAGTAATTAGATAGTAGCCCTTACTAGGATAGTAATTTTACTAGCTAAAACAATATTTTTTTATCTTTTGATATACAAAACAAATTACACAAGAATATATCATTTAAACAAAAAAGTTTTAATATTTATGTAAAAATAATTATCACAAATGTATAAATCTACATTTTAAAAGTTAAATTTGCTTCATTTAATTATATATTTTTTATAAAGAGGTAAAGAAGGTTTTGAAGGGATCGAAAACCCTAATATAACTAGCAAAACATCAAAAAATATAAGCTAACCTATAATAGAAAGGTAAAAATACTACAACAATAGACCAACACATAAAACAAAGAGATAAAACAAAGCAACAAATAAATAAAAGTTATTTTAAAAAAAATTATGCAACCTCTAGTTCTTCTCTATAAAATCTCTCATGAAGGTCTAAAAACTCCTATAGCTCCTTTTCTCTACATGGGTTTTCTTCTTATTTTTTATTATTCTTGAACTTGGACGAGTTGTATTCCCCTTACCATCAATCTAAGTACTAGGGATCTAGAGTCCTTGACTAAATTCGTCAATTTAGAACTCAAAATCTTGAGACCTATAACACTATTTTTATTTTGCATTTACTAACCTCATTGATTTTATTGAGGTTGTATTTGATGATTTTAATATCATTTTTAGGGTAAAAATTCTAGTGGTATGGTTGCTCTTAACCTATTAATCTCCTCAAGATTTATTTTTTTCTCTTTCTAATTGACACATTTAGAAACCAATCTATTGAACTTAACTATTACATCCCATATTTGAAAGATTCTTACCTCCTTTGAAGTTACCTAGATTTTCCCTTTAATCCCATTGTCCATAATATGAATATTAATATTAAGTCTATTAGTCTCAATAAAATACCATTTATTTAGGTTGTGCCATGCACGTCATACATCATGAAGGGTTCCCAATTTATGTATAACATGATTAACCATTTTAGAAATGTATTGCAAGGATTCAAGATTGGTAAGGGGAAATGTAGAATCCTTGGGAGGGGCAGAGAATATGTCTTGAAAACAAGGGAAGGCCCCACTAAATTTAGCTTTAGGAAATGGTTTTTCCCTCCCTTTCCCACTTATATATCCATCTTGCAGTTTCTACCTTTCTTTGGAGTCTCATAGACACTACCACAACCCATCTTATCAATTTGTTTTCATAAAGGAAACATTACCAATAGGGTCTTAGGGGTTCCACCTAAGGAACCCATCATGTTCCATTTATTTTCCCTTACAAGCACAAATATTTTATTATAACCCTCCACATCCCTTATTTCTTATAAAAAATAAATTCTTATCCATGGAAAGGGAAACACTAATCTCTAAATTTGACTCAACCTCACCTTCACTATCCTCTTAGGAATCTTCTAGGATTATAGGGTTGTCACTAAGTGGTTTGAATTTAGAGTCTATGGAATCCACCATGCTTTCCCCTTTTCTATTTCTTCTCTTGTGAACATGACAATGGGTTATAGGGATATTTAGTAACACATAATTAACAATAAGAAGGTCAAACCTAGTTGCTAGGGAATATCCTTGGAGTGCTTTTACATTCATTAATGAATTTTTCCAAAGAAGATAAAAGATAGAAAGGAAACTTGAGACCAATATATTATAACATAAGTGGTTAAGAAAGATAAATTGGTATGAGTAGAGGGAATTAAACATCCCCTCCAATATAATATGCCTCATTAAACATAGTGCCACCTTATCCCAAGAAGGTTTTAAGGAACTTCTTGCATGCTTGGAGTGAAGCTTCTTCAAGTATTCTCCTAGTTTGAGGAAGATAGAAATGGGGTCATCCCCCAATCTTTTGTCTTTGAAATAGTAGTAAAAATCATATTCACCTTGGCAAATATCTCCTCAGTCACCATGAACTATATCCATTGTATCAAAAATCTCATTTTGTCCCATCCTTTGGAAAATTCAATAGACAAAGAGGTTTCATATCCATTGAGATTCTCTAGGAATGGTATTAAACCTATAGTAACAAAAATTATTCAAACCTTAGGATTCTACCTAAAGCTATAATAACTTGTTAGATTAATTTTATTCCTCTCACCCTTCATCTTTGCAACACTGTAGTCAATTTATTCACCACCCCACCAAATATCCATAGTATCCTTGATGATTGTATTCAAAATGAAAGTTTTAAACAAGACATAAAGTAGGAAGAAGGTGTCAGATGCCAAGTATAAAATACCATCCAAATTGAAAGAACTTCCCAAAATGAGAATCATAATAAAGATATGGTTTGAATAGAAATATAGTTATTTATTTATAATTACTAATATAACTACCAATAAGATTAGCCACCTCCAATGGAAAGGTACCTTTACTCTTCCAATTCAAAGTACCTTCGTGATTATATCCCTAGTTTGCTATTAGTTGACAACTTTCCTTACCACCAAGTAAATATGAATAATTTAATTTACATTGTTTATACTGGAAATTATATCTAGTGAATCTTTGATCATGCTTTCTATGGTCCAACTTAGCTAGGTCTTTCTTCTCAAAAAAATTATTATAATTAAAGATGGACCTCAAAATGTTCCATTTTGAGGACATGGTATGCTATAATTTCTTAAAAAAATGATTGGTTTAAGTACCAAGATTTATTGCACACGCTACTATTATCTTACCTTTGCAATATCTTAAGACTTATCCTATCCATGTTGAACTAGGATTATTTTATACAAGCCATCAAAATTTAACTTAAACTAGTTTGGAGGAGGAAGGGACCATTTTCCATCGTGCCTCTGAGTTTTACGTCACTTAAATGGAGTTTTTATATCAAAATATAAATTCCAACCTAAAGCTATATTTAACTCCTCATTTGAGACCCTTATCTTAGGGGGAGAAGATGCTTTTTCCTTAATTACCACAAGGATTTTTTTTCCAGCCTTATTTTATTGAACACCTTGACCATCAATGATTTTTTCTTATAAAATATATATTATTTTGTTCCTTCTAAAGCCCCCAAATAGTATGAGATAAAGCTAGCCCTTAAAAAGAGTTTTAAGGATAAAAAAATTGTAAAATCTAATGTTCAATTAGTGCTTGAATATTATTAGAATAATACTACTCCACTTTGTAGTTGGGAAGAATAAAATTCCATATATTTCCCTATAAAAAGGAACTCCAATAACAAATGAAGGAATGGTTTCACTATAGCTTCACATAAAATACATCTATTGGGCACAACAAATATGATTTTAGAATATTATTCATAGTAAACAATTATAGAAAGATGTTAATATTTAGAATAAGGTGAGGTTTACATAAATTTGACCAAAAAGGAAATGGTCCTCGATCAACCAACATAGAAAAGTAAAAATATTCTATAGGAGTGGAAATCCAAACCAATTCATCCCTTCTATCAATTTGAGGAATATGAGAAAAAGTAACGAACAATTTAGTTTAGAAAGAGCTTGTTGGTTTGATTTTTCATTGATGTCAATTGATGTCAAAGGTTCATTGTTCATGAAAAATCACTTGTTCATGTTCATGGTGCAAAATGCAATGTTCTAGGTGCTTACTTGATGCTTTAGTGGTTCTTGTTCATTCAGGTGTTAGTACAAAATTTGGTGCTACAATTCAAGGTGATGATGCTATATTTCATGGTATTATGTAAAACGTGAAAGGTAAAAGGATTACTCTCATGATGTTGAGGGATTGGTGTCAAAGAGACGTGGAATTTGATTCAATATCTCCTTTCCTAATGTTGCACTGCCTTGGAATTTGTTATGGTACTTTGTTTACTGTTGGTTTCTTATTCAATTCTTGGTGTTGCAGTGAGTTATCTCATTCTTCATGATGATTCATTTGTGACAAGATAACAATGCAATGATTTATCTCATTCTTCATGATGATTCAGTGTTGAGAGTTCCTTTAGGATGTAGACAATGTTGTTTATCTTCACATGATGATGTTCATAGTGTTATCAAGGTGTTGATGCAAAATTCTGACATAGTCAAAGTGATTAGGTTTATTGTGATGGTGAGTTAGTAAATTTATTGTTCATTTATGAAAAAGTGCTAAGTTGGTTGATCAAATTACTATTTATTCATGGAAGCTTTCACAAATCGAGTATTTAGTGGAAGTATTTTGTTTTTTGTTAAAGGCAGTGATATGGATAGAAATTGCTATTAAAACCTAGGATTTATGTTTGGAGACCTAGGGTTTATATTTCGTGGTGGTCTTCAATGAGGTTTTTTATTTATTTTTTGTTTGGATTTTGACCGGCTCTATAAGGTTAAAAGTCACTTAAGTGACTATCCAAGGGTTGCATTTACGTTGGTTACTGGCCCTCTCTTCCTGATTAACCAACTTAACATGTTAAGAAATTATATTTCACTATCTAAAAGGAAATCAAAGGCCATCGTTTATTTGTTGGTTTGGCGGGCTTCAGGAATCTAAGGTTGGAATTTAAATTTACAAACGGTTACTTTAGGAGACTCCTAATTTGACAGGTATAAGGAAGTCTTTTGTTTTTGTTTTAACTATTCTCAGTTATGATAACTATTTTGAAAACAACAAGGGAATGGAATGTAGAATGTTGCGAAGGATTTTTGGATTCTAAAATGGAAGTGTGGAATGTGGTGTGTTGATTGAGCAATTTTTATTTTTATTTTGTAAGAAGAGATACAAATTCTATTTAGAACTTTTATGAATCAGACACGAGTTCTATATATAAATTGAAATTTTGACTGCAATCTTTGTATAAGCCTATTTTTTAAAGAATCGGTATAATATGAAAAATACACAGGGTTTTTGTGTGTGATGCTAAAAAGATAGAGTTTTGATTTGAAGGAAAAACTTCTATTTGAAGTTTCAATGTTGAATAGTGAAGATGAAGACAAGAGGTTTTGAGAAAAGCATGTATGAAAAGAATAGGAGCTTTGACTGAAAATGAACAAGTTTGTAAGTTGTCTTTGATAACACCAAATTGTTCAATGTCTTTGTTTTTAGTTATCAACTATCAGATGATTGTAGTGAGGGTTGTGATATTTGAAGTTAGAATTCATGTGAAATATAATATGTGCAATATTTTGAGGTGATGATTATGAGATGTTTCTTCTACAAGTCGGGAAGAGATCTTCATAATGAAAAGATACAAAGAAGAATATTGATTTTGCAGATAATCTGGGTACAAGATGATATCTTTGCATGGTTGAAATCATGCAGTATGTTTTTGTGTAGAATGAGCTTTAGAGATTTGGATTTTTTGAATTTGAGAGTTCAGATATTGTAAATACAATATACCTTGTTCAGGGTTGTATGTGTTCAAGATTGCAAATGCAGATTTGTTTTCTTTTGTGCCAAGTTGGGGGTGATATAGTGTATGTAATTGCAACAAGGAGAGCATAATATTTTTACAAGATTTTAAAAGCATTAACAAACTTTTCTTTTCTTAAATTCAAGATTGTGCAGAGTTTGTAAAAAAGGTTGATGATATAATGATTGCATATAAGGTGACAAAATTAAAAGACTTTGATAATCTCTATTGAAAACCTGGTTTAGTAATGCTATGGAGTGAAACAAGATAACCCCCTATATTCTTTTGTTTTCCTTTTGAATATTGTCAATATGACATGGAGTTTTTTCCAGTGAGGCTTGAATGATTGTCAGGGAGACTTAGTGAGGCTTATTGTATTTCTAGTGAGGCATACAAGTTGTAAACAACAAGTTTTTAATAGAGCAATTGTTCAAAGTGGTTTCTCCACCCTTTTAGGGTTTTTCCACTCATAAATTTTGTGTCATATATTTCCTTGATGATGTGTTGCTTTGTGCATGATTCAATGTTTCATATTCATATGTGTTGTTGTAATTTTCACATCTTTATGTTCATTCCTAAAAAACATATCTAAAGTTTTGTGTGGTTAAGAATTTTAAGTTTTTGAAATTGTTTTATCTGACCACTACTTCACTCCCCCTCTTAGTGGTCCTATACTCCAGTAGAGCTATCATAAAGAGGGTTGATGTTAAGTTCATGTTCTTCCAAGTATTTATACCATTTTTTATATAGTTATAAACTTTAAGCCCAAAATTTATTTTAAAAACTTTAGGTATAGGAGTTAATCATTCTATTTATGTTAAAAGAGAATTGAAAAGTTAGTTGTCCTATGAGAAATTGTTATTTCTTCCATCACCAAGTTTCTATTTTATTCCTTTATTGATGATAAATCTACTAGTGACTATGAATTTCCAAATAACAGAGCCTTGGGGTAGGTCATCATTTAATAAAATATCTTCATTCATCCCTCTCAAGTATTTATTAGAGGTAATAATTGTAGTGTCATAAATTGTCACCCTTGAAAAATTTCACACTAGGTTTGACACCCGATTTTGTATGAATAGTTAATCATGTTCATTTTGGGGTGAGATTAAGAAAATACATTAAATTCGTAACATCATAAATTTACAAAGTGAAAAATACCAAGATAAGGGTGTTGGGTGCCCTATTCCTAGGAATTAGATTTTTATGAGTTTTAAATTCCACTGTTAGCTTCTAGTGTCTTAATAACTACACCTTGTTGGCTTGACTCCAAAAATTTCTCGGGATGCATATATAAACAAGTTTTTCACTCTCATTTGGATTTTTTTTTATGATGAGCTATTATGAATTATGAATGATTATGCACTAATTATGAACACACATGCAACTTATCTCTATTATTCTCTACATGTTTTCTACTGATCTCTTTTTATTATATAGACTAACCCTTGTAGGTATTGAAGGAAATCTGCTCCTTCTTTATCAAATCGTTGTGGTAACTTGTAGTATGAAATCACTCCAACAAGGGTTTCAAACCAAAGGTAAATCTATATTATTTTATTCCATTTAGTATAGTCTTTATCATTTACTTTTCCTTTGCCCCCTCGAGAGAAAACACTCATTATCATCATTACCATTGTTGTTGTGGAGGTGGGAACAACAAAATACGGTTTGAATAAGGAAAAATATTATACAACACAACCATTTTCCCTCTTTTGTGTGTGTAGATCCAAATATAGAATTTCTAACAATGACAGGTGATGGGAATACAAAGAAAACTATGATAGGTTGACAAGACTTCAGACCAACTAAAAACCCTCAAATTAGGGCACCTGACACCCTTGTTCCTCCAATTCATCCTCTTCTTCCAATGATAGGTTTCCATATGTATTATTTTCTCAATTATGTACCATTTTTATGCAATTTTATTTCCATCTATGTAATTATTTGTATTTTCAAATTAAGGATTATTTAAATCAGGTTAATCAAATCACATCTTAGCAATATGCCCTCCTTGTACTAGAGGAACAAAACCTAGGTAGATTGGATCTCCTTTGACATAGTTATCCAATCATAAAACCCTCATTGTGATGTAGGGCAGGGGTGGGGATCACAATCCAACTCAAACAACCAATGGTCAAAACCCTAACACATCAAACAAAATATTTTTCTTCACAAATTGCCATTTTGCCTAGTAGCACAACAAACAGAGTATTTTTGTCATAACTTTCAGATGAAATCTCCAACCCACAACCTAAAACCTGTTTCGAATACCCATTAATCCCTTTAATAACATATTTCAATAGAAAAAGGGGTTTCTTTGGAACATAACCCTCAAAAATCTTCTGCTACGCTTGCATAAAGGCCTAATTAGGCTTGCTTTGATAGGTCACAATGTGATTTTCACATCCCAGACCTCAAACCCTCATACCAACAACCCATATGAGTTGAATAAGGTCTGTGCTGATGTGTTTTTTATGCACTTCTCAACACAAGTAATGCATAGGTGTATCACCTCTCTTGAAAGATAATCTTCCACAATCAAATTGCAGAACACTATCCCAAGGTCTCTAATGTTAGGTCTTGACAGTGCTTGGAATATCTCAGTTGTTTCATGTGATTTGCTGGAATCACAAGGCAGTCTTACGGATGAGTTACAAAGTGGGGAAGTTGGATGTACAAATGGAGTTCTTAAGATGGGAGAGTTGTTGTGCATTTGTTGCAGGTTCAAACAACAGTCTTGAACTCCATTTTATCATTGGATTTAGCTTTATAATGTGCAATGAACCTTGCCATAGGTTACTTATTAAAAAAAAAAAAGGAAAACAGAGTAGGGAAGAGAGTAAGTTTTTGGACCTGCAAATACGAATGAACAATGATCATGGAGGCTGCTACAGTAGAAAAACTCCCTAAACTGGGATTTTCTTGGCCAAGAGGATCCTGTAGTTACACAAAACCAGTGCAATCTTCTAAGGACTGAAAATTTTCAGTTTGCATACACACATCATGAACATGCCAGTGAACTAAGTTGCAGCAATAAAGTAAAGAAGCTCAGACTAGCTTTACAAAGTGAATCATCACCAACAAACCACAAAAAGCATGAGCTGGAAATTCATCAAATACTATAACATCAATCACCATCACCACTTCCATTCATGAAACTAACTACTAAACTAATAAGGGAAGTAGAACCATGCATACATATTGAGAAAGCTCAAAAGGAAACACCCATAAATCATGCAATGTTGCTTTCTATTGCTGCATAATGTCTTTTACACCAGCTCTCCAACCCTTTACAAATGAGGAGAAGACCCCTATTTATAGTTTTCCAAAGCCCAAATGAATGGCCAGGATTGAATTAAATTGTGTGGCCCAGATTCAACTACATTAGGGCTTCACCTACCCCACAATATTCAACAATTTAAAATACATCTATTGTCTTTTCCCTATTTTGTCTTTTAGTGCCTAGGTGCTATAGCAATTTTGTCTTCTAGCTGATTTCCCTTTTACTGTAGCTGAAACTGCCTGAAAGTTTCCCTTTGTTTGATGAACTTGCAACATTCTTCATTGGATCAAATGGGCTCGTTGACGACTGACATCAATGTATTGGTTAACCCTGATTCGAGCAGACAACCCCTTAAAGATCATCATCATCTAGTGAAAAGTAGGACAACTCTCTAATGCTTTCTTCAAGGCCACCCCCTTTCATTTTGTCATTGAATTCCTTGGCATAGGCCTTCTTCTAATGTGAGCTCTATTGATGGGCACCATGAGTAGAGGTGGGCATAGGAGCTATGTGTTTTCCTTGTTCAACTTTCTCAATGGGTCTCCCTGATGGACCCGTGGTAGGCTTCTTGAAACCCACATACATGAAGTGTCGTAAGTGCTTTCATACACAAATCAAGGCAAATGTTAGTCAAATCTTGCAAAATCCTTGTTAGATTCAGCCATTCATCATCAAAAGATCATAATATTCATATTTGGACCTCATTTGGACCATAAACATTAATGCGTGCTCCAGAGGGGTCTGGTTCTGGAACAACCAGGGACAAACGAAGTTCTCAGAACAACCGTGGAGGGATAGAGTTCCAAAAATGGCCTTGGAGGGGCCGGGTTCCAGAATTCAGAACACCGGGGGTAGACGGATGAAAAAATTCTAAAGGAGAGACGGAGTTCGAGAAACAGCCATGGAGGGGCCGGGTTCCGAAATAGCCAGGGACAAACGAAGTTCTCAGAATAGCCGCGGAGGGATGAAGTTCCAGAAACGGCCATGGAGGGGCCAGGTTCTGAGAGTCAGAATGCAGGGGGCGGATGGATGAAAAAATGGCAAAGGAGAGATAGAGTTTCAGAAACAACCATGGAGGGATGGGGTTCCAAAATAGCCAGGGACAGATGAAGTTCCCAGAACAGTCGTGAAGGGATGAAGTTCTGGAAATGGTCACAGAGGGGTCAGGTTATGGGAGCCGAAACGCCTAGGGTGGATGGATGAAACAATGGAAAAGGAGAGACAGAGTTCTGGAAATGGCCATGGAGGGGCCGAGTTCCAGAATAGCGAGGGATGAACGAAGTTCCTGAAATAAACGTGGAGGGACGAAGTTCCAGAAACGGCCACAGAGGGGCTAGGTTCTGGGAGCCAGAACGTCAGGGGTGGACAAATGATAAAATGACAAAGGAGAGATGGAGTTCCAGAAATGGCCACGGAGGGGTTGAGTTCTAGAATAGCTAGGGACGGACGAAGTTCCCAGAACAACCGTGGAGGGAAGAAGTTCCAGAATGAAAATTTTGCAACTTCCTGAAACTTAATGAAACCTTGGTAGTTCACTTAGGCACCACAAAAACATCCCAAATCCATAGGAAACCTGTCCCCAAAGTCAAAAATGAAGGAAAAAGTGAATTGAGCTAGCAGGGGTGAGGCTTGGAGGATGTCGGGGCAACGGGCGAAGGGAAACTTGCAAGGGAACTTCCGTGAAAGCAAAAGACTTAACGAAACTTAGGTAGGTGAATTTGGTCAGGGGAATTTGATCATTTGATGACACATGATCAATCTAGGCTCCAAGAAAGGGGCACACAAATTGAGATAGGAGAAAAGCAGCCCATTGGGAGCGAAAAGAGGGGGTCCCTACCTACGATGGGGCGTGTGTGCAAAACATGCACAAAAAATGGCGACTCACTTGGGAAATGCTCTAGATAATTTTGATGACAAACTAGAATCACAAACCTAGAATCACTGGTTTTGATCTTCACGCTCAACCAAAGGAGAAAAACCACTAGTTAATCCAACCTTCAATATGCTGAAAATCCAAGTGTGTGCAGTTGCGTCAATTCCCATCCTTCAGTTACTACAGGAACCCAAGCTCTGTTAAGTTAAGCTACGTAGTTTGTTATAACTCCAAAAGCATCTGGGACATTGCCTCGCTGCCAATCAGGCATCCATAGTCTCGACGAGGTTGTCATTATGATTCTCCCGAACATTGCTCTATTGCCAGTCGGGCGTCCATAGCCCCCGTAGAGTTGCTCGGATACCCCTGAAAGGCTGAATTTATTTTCTTTTTATTTTCAATATTTTTCCTTCTTTCTTTTGTTTCTTTTTTCTTTTCAGTTCTTTTATTTCAACCCACAAGCAATGAAGTTCACGCTTAGGGTTGAGAATCACAGTGGCATTGGAGCAAAATTTTATATTTTTCACTTAACTAGACTTCACAAAGGACCTATGATGACTGTCAGATTCTTAAAATATGTGAGAGATATAAAATTTCAGAATAATTTAGAATCGGACCAACCAACGACTTATCCACTTTGAATCAAACATCCAAATTGCTTGACACTAATAGAGGACCCTCACCATCCACTTTGAAAACTTGATTAGAGTTTGACAAAGAAATACATAGAACAAACCCAAGTGATAAGTATGGTTGTTGTGTGCATAGACATGCCCAAAAAAAAGCAAAGGGACCCCGAGCAAAGTAGTAGCAAAGTGAGAGCAAACAAAAGCAAACAAAAGAAAACAAAAAGCAAACACCAAAACTAACCACAGTGGGATAGCGAAAGAAAAAAATGAAGAAACTACTCTAAAGAAAGCAACCCACAAAAACCAACTAACCTAAGGAAAGCAGGAAAGCAGAGTATTTACAGGAAACCTACACTACTAAAAAGTGAGCTAGGTACAAAGAGATATTTACAAAGAACTACGTTCAGGCAAGGCCAATCGACACTCATGCCCATTGGATTTCACAATGCGTGTACAAGAAAATGGGCAATCGTTATAGTTCTCAACCATGCAGATTTATCCTTATATTAAGAGAAAATAAATTCAATATTGCAACATTCAAATTCTACCCCAACATCATGAAAAATCAACAATTGAGGAGGCTCATTAAACCCGTGATTAATTCATAAACACTTTTGTTTCCCCTCATTCCCATAATCAAAATGATAAGTGCAGCTATGAAAATTAACAGGAGCAAGGAAGGATAGAACCTGGATTTTGTCACATGGAGGTGACAACATTTGACAATCAAGAGAAACCACCAAATCGTTGATCATTGCATCAGCAACCTTGGGCAAGCATGGTGGAGGGCGCAACATTTCAGGAATCAAGCTTGCATAAGGTAGGGAAAATGGGGCAACAAACACTTCTTCCACGTCTTGGGTGGGATCAACAATCCTTATTAATTGTTCTTCGAGAAGATAGACTTCATCTCATTGATCTTATGCAAACCAAGTGTCCACTTGATTGCTGTCCTCAAAAGGCAACACATTGTCCCCCCTCCTTTCCCAAGTGTTCTCATTATTTATGTGGTATTCAATGTCGTTGGACAATGACATGGGAAAATCTCTCCTATTGCAACCATTTGAATATGAAGGAGGATCAACAATGATCATGATGGAAGGACTCCAAGTTGCATCTTGTAGTCGACCAGGTGATTCATCTCTGTTGGCAACTATCTTAGCACCCCCGCCTTTGTCTTCTTCTCTTTGTTGTTCATACATCTCATCATGATGTTCACTCATCTCCCCTTGCTCACTATCACTATAGACAAAGAAGGAACCCCTTTCCCAATCCAGAAACTCTAGTGCATCACCATTCAGAGGCTCAAGGAGTATGTCTTCATCGCTACCGTCTTTTGGGTGTGCTCTTTCTCGACATAAGCATACCTCTGCAGTACAACTCCCAATGGAAAGAAGTCGTCAATTGATGGCACCTCATCAAGGGGACCAAAATCCACTACACAATCTCCCTCCAAGGACTTGTCATAAAGCCTATCGTCCATGGTGCATAAATGGTCTTGAAGAGGGAGAAATTCTTGATGACTGGTGGAAAATATTCCTGATTGATCTACTTCATCGCTTGAAAGCTCGAGATTATATTATTGTCTTTCTTCTATTACTATCCCAACATCCTCTTGAGGATTGCCTTCAGCTAGGTTTTTACTTGGCTTGGGCTCTTGATCCTCACGTTCCATCTTTGAAGCAACTGTAGGAAGTGGTGTGCTTGGCTTCCTTGATTGTTCTTTGACTTGCTTGATGGCTTCTTGGCACAGTTCGCATGTGAACTTTGAGTTCGATGAATCATGAAGTTTGCACCAATTCGGTAGTAGTAGCACCTCCAAATCCACTTGGTATTTTAGCTATGACCAATCCTTTGCTAATCTGGAGACGATTTGGTCATATCTTTCCGCTACTGGGTCCTTATCATCACTTGAAAAAGAAGCATGATGGTAGATAGCCATGGCGAGTGGTTGTTCCCACTCCTCCAAACTTCCATTTTCAGATTCTCGATTGCTGTCATTTATGAAGGAGAGGTCTTCTAATTTGATTTTACTTATACCTTCATCATCATTTTTTGTTTTAGCAAGGTTGTCATCCCTTTCCCTTTGCTGATTTTTCTCTTTCTGATTTTCAGCATCCTCATGAGCTGCTACAAACTTTGTTGACCCATCCTCAATTGCCAATGGCTCCTCCTCTAGATTGGAGGACAACCTCTTACTGGTGAATGAGAGGCTTTTCAACTCCATTCTTAGTTAACCTTCACCAAATCCTTTTGTTGTCCCAAGGAAATCAAATTCTTCGTGATTTTCAACTTCAGTATTTATTGTCCTAGCATCTATTTTTGTGCAGCTTCTTGGTCTAACTTGAAGGTGTTGTCCTCTAGATGTTGACATATTTTCTGCCTCATGGGATGACTCGTCCTCCTTGACAGTTGGCTGACCCAACTTTTCCGAACAACCCTTGAATTGGGTGATGATGTTTGCACACAATGGACAAGCTATTTATGAGTGTGGTGTATTGTGAAATCTGCACCAGCTTGACATTAGTACTTCCTCCAATCTTGGTCCATCCTTGGTACCCAGATTTTTTTGGATTAGCTCTTCAAATGCCTTGGCTGCCATAGTTTCCAATTCTTCCTCCAGGTCTACAAGGGCCAAAGGCTGATAGATTTTTTAAAAGGGAATTTCTCCCTGCAAGACTCTTTCAATTCTGCTCAAGAAGGTTAGACACTCCAATTCATTGTGCCTGTGGGTGCCATGACTTCTACATCTATCTGCCAATGCAAACTGCTGCAATGGCCTTCTCAATCTCCTGTTTAAATCTGCATGTAGCTGAGTGATGTTGATTTGCACGTGCTGCTCCATTGCAACTCAGCTTTTTTTGCCTTCACAATTTTTTGATTTTATGTTTCAACATTAAAAGAGATCTCTCTATCTCAGATTTCTTCTTTGAAAGTTTTTGTTTCAACTTCCAACTTTCAGCTTTGTAGCCACAACATGCCATGCCCTCCTTCTAGCGCTAGTTCTGTTGATATGTTTTTTATGCACTTCTCAACACAGGTAATGCATAGATTTATCACCTCTCTTGAAAGATAATCTTCCACAATCAAATTGCAGAACACTATCCCAAGGTCTCTAATGTTAGGTCTTGACAATGCTTAAAATATCTCAGTTGTTTCATGTGATTTGCTAGAATCACAAGGAGGTCTTATGGATGAGTTACAAAGTGGGGAAGTTGGATGTACAAATGGAGTTCTTAAGATGGGAGAGTTTCTGTGCATTTGCTACAGGTTCAAACAATAGTCTTGGACTCCATTTTATCATTAGATTTAGCTTTATAATGTGCAATGAACCTTGCCATAGGTTACTTATTAAAAAAAGAAAAGAAAAAAGAGTAGGGAAGAGAGAAGTTCTTGGAACTACAACTACGAATGACAGTGATCATAGAGGCTGCTATAATAGACAAACTCCCTAAACTGGGTTTTGCTTGGCCAAGAGGATCCTACAATTACACAAAACCAATGCAATCTTCTAACGATTGTAGATTTTCAGTTTGCATACACACATCATGAACATGCAAGTGAACTAAGTTGCAACAATAAAGTAAAGAAGCTCAAAATAGATTTACAAAGTGATTCATCATCAACAAACCACAAAAAGCATGAGCTGGAAATTCATCAAATACTATAACAACAATCACCATCACCACTTCCATTCAAGAAACTAACTACTAATAATAAGGGAAGTAGAACTATGCACACATAATGAGCAAGCTCAAATGGAAATACCCATAAATCATGCAATGCTACTTTTTATTGTTATAGAATGCCTTTTACACTAGCTCTCCAACCCTTTACAAATGAGGGGAAGACCCCTATTTATAGTTTTCCAAAGCCCAAATGAATGGCCAAGATTGAATTAGATTGTGTGGCCTAGATTCAATTACATTAGGGCTTCACCTACCCCACAATATTCAGCAATTTAAAATGCATCTATTGTCTTTTAGTGCCCAGGTGCTATAGCAGTTTTGTCTTCTAGCTGATTTCCCTTTTACTATAGTTGAAACTGCTTGAAATTTTCCCTTTGCTTGATGGAATTGCAAAATTCTTCATTGGATCAAACAGGCTCGTCGACAACTGGCATCAATGGATTGGTTGCCCCTGATTTGGGTGGACAACCTCTTAAAGATCATCATCATCTGGTGGAAAGTAGGACAACTCCCTTATGCTTTCTTCAAGGCCACCCCCTTGCATTTTGTCATTGACTTCCTTGACACATGCCTTCTTCTAATGCGATCTCTATTGATGGGCACCATGAGGAGAGGTAGGCATATGAGCTATGTGCTTTCCTTGTTCAGCTTTCTCAATGGGTCTCCCCGACGGACCCACAATAGGCTTCTTGAAACTCGCATACATGAAGTGTCGTAAGTGCTTTCATACACAAATCAAGGCAAATTTTAGTAAAATCTTGCAAACTCCTTGTTAGATTCACCCATTCATCATCAAAAGATCATAATATTCATATTTGGAGCTCATTTGGATCATAAACATTAATGCCTGCTCCAGAGGGGTCGAGTTCCGAAGCAGCCAGGGACAGATGAAGTTCCTAGAATAGCTATGGAGGGACGGCGTTCCAGAAATGATCATAGAGGGGCCAGGTTCCGGAAGCCGGAACATCGGGGGCAGACAAATGAAAAAATGGCAAAGGAGAGACAGAGTTCTGGAAATGGCCACAGAGGAGGCAGGTTCCAGGAGTTGGAATGGCGAGGGCAGATAGATGAAAAAATGACAAAGGAGAGACAAAGTTCTAGAAACGGCCACGGAGGGGTCGGGTTCTGAGAGTTGAAATTCCAAGGGCGATCGGATGAAAAAATGACAAAGGAGAGATAGAGTTTCAGAAACGGCCACAGAGGGACCGAGTTCTGGAACAACCAGGGACATACAAAGTTCCCGGAACAGCCGTAGAGGGACGGATTTCTAGAAATGGCCACGGAGGGGCCAGGTTCTGAGAGCTGGAAGGCCGGGGGTGGACGGATGAAAAAATTACAAAGGAGAGACGGAGTTCCAGAAACGGCCACGAAAGGGTCGGGTTCCGGAACAGCTAGGGACGGACAAAGTTCTCAGAATAGCTGCAGAGGGACGAAGTTCTGGAATGAAAATTTTGCAGCTTCCCAAAATTTAATGAAACCTTGGAAGTTCACTTAGGCACCACAAAAACATCCCAAATCCATAGGAAACCTATCCCCGAAGTCAAAAATGAAAGAAAAAGCGAATTGAGCGAGCAGGGATGAGGCCTAGAGGACATCAGGGCAACGAGCGAAGGGAAACCCATAGGGGAACTTCTGTGAAATAAAAAGACTTAGTGAAACTTAGGTAGGTGAATTTTGCTAGGGGATCGCTTGACCACACATGACCGATCTACGCTCCAAGAAAGGGGCACGCAAAATGAGATGAGAGCAAAGCAACCCGTTAGGAGCGAAAAGAGGGGGTCCCTACCTATGGTGGGGCGTGTGTGCAAAGCATGTACAAAAGTCTGCACAAACACTTTACATAACCCAAAATAATTTCTACAAATATTTTTCACTAACCCTATCACCTATGCATCACAATTGCTTAAAAAACATGAGTTAAATCAACTATGGCATCAACCCATTTGCTCAAATCCTTAACCCTTGCTCTCGAAAAAATTCAAAAAATAAAAACACATCCTAATTTCTTCCATTCCACTAGTTCTTAGGCCATTTCACCAGTGGAATGGCTCAAAACATCATTTTGTTGTCTCAAAGCACCAAAACCTAGGTTTTCAAAGCGATTTGGAGTAAAATGCTTCTAAAATGCTCAAAATTGAATGAAATTCGATGAAACCAATTTTTTTGGAAATTAGAATCAATTCCACATCACCTCAAATAAATATGAGACCACTTGAAAGCCATAAAAGTTTGTACAACCTTTTGTAGTAGCAATTTACAATGAGAAAATGCAAAAAACAAGCTTTATTGATGTTCAACTTTCCAAAAATCACCACCAGAACCTTGGTTCGACCATTACATGATGTATTTATGATTTTCCAACCAAAACCAACTGAATACAACCACCTTTTTAACTCATAACTATTCAACTTCCCAATTAGATCCAAAATGCAAAGTTGCTTAGCAAGTTTTTACAACTTTTAGCCAAAATGACAACTTTGCACAACCTAATACAAAATGACTCAAAACATGAAAAATAAATTAAACATGGAATAAATAGACCTTATTCAATCAAAAACATGACTCAAAACCAAAAAAACAACATTAGACCCTTTCATGCATCGGGAGGCCTATGGTGCCCTACACCATACTCCTCGAGCAAAATGAACTCAAGTCCCCTTGAGGACTATGTAGCAACAACAAAATCATGTTTTTACATGATATTATCATACCTCCAAGTGCTTTATACATTTGGTACACCCTTCAAATCGACCAAGTATTGAAAATGAGCACTATTCTTTGCATTCTTGAACTCTTTGCCACTTAAGTTATGCTCCAACTACTGAGGGTTACTTGATGGATGCTCCCTGACCTGCTTGTCACCTTCACTTGCTTCTTTACCTGTTACCAAACCTCTTCCATGCTTGTAATGAATCTCCTCATTCTTCACTCTTGTTATATGCTTTATCTTACTCTTTTTCCCTTCTAGTTTAGCTTTGAGCTCTTTACCTTTTCCTTCAATCTCTTCCATCTGAAATTTTTCCCCAATGTTTGCTGCTTGCTCAAGTTCACCAACCTTTGATATGAAATAATTTGAATCAATACTATCCTCCTTTGAAAAAATTTAATGAATCACCTCTCTTATCCTCATATCAACACACTTCTCAAGTCCTTCCTGGATCCCCAAGATCAATTCATCCTTGACTTTCAACAAATCAGATTTTGACACCAACTCAATATCATTTCCCTCCAAAATTAGATATTTCTTCAAGTTTGTTGTCTTAGTATCTTCATGTTTAGGAATGGCTGCAAGGTTACATTCCTCCTTTTCCTCTACCTTTATAAACTCTTTCCTACCTACCATAATCACATTAGCTTCCTTATTTTTTCCCCTATCTTCTTCTTTGAAGGGTGTCAATGTATAAGAGATTCCATCCTTTTGTATCTCATAGGTATTTCTTCTACCATCATACAAAGCATGCCTATCAAATTGCCAAGGTCTCCCTAGTATAAAATGGCATACATCCATAGGTAACACATCATATAGAATTCTATCCTTATTCCCTCCTATGTTGAATTCATCCCAACTTTGCTCATTTACCAAGACAAATTGACCCTCATTTAGCCAAGAAACTTTATAAGGAGTATCATGTGGTACTCTAGGAAATTTTAGTTTCTCAACCATCTCATTAGACACCATGTTTTCTATGCTTCCTAAATCAATTACAACCTTACGCACCTTACCCATGCACTTACAAGTGGTTTTGAAGAGTATCCTTCTTTATGATGGCTCATTCTCCTTTGATGCCTTGATGAGTGTTCGCCTTACCATTAATGATTCTCCAACTTTAGGAGCAGCATGTTGTGATGGAGAGTTTACAATCTCATTATCCTCTTCTTGTACCACTTGAGCTCTCATTTATCCTCCATGTGAAGTTTTAGGATGATTGTCATTGCACTACCATGCTTGATGTCCAATTTTTTTGTATTGATAACACCTTCCTATGAATCCACTAGAGCCTCTTCCTTGTCCTCCAAATCTGTCTCTAAAGCCTGATCTTCCTCCTCTAAAGCCACCTCTTGCATTAGCAACTTGTTCTTGAGCCTTACTTGCATCTTATTGGTTTTCATATGATTGTCTTGGAGTAGAAAATGAACCTCTTCCTTTAGAAGTGCTGCCTCTATCCCTAGTTTGTTTGTCTTGCCTTCTCTTTAACTTTTCCTCAACCCTTATTTCCATTTGATAGCATTTCTCAACCATTATTGGATTTTCCAAAGTTAACTCATCTTGAATATTGAACCTTAGCCCAATTATATATCTAGCCACCTTCTCCACATCCTCCTCCCTGTGACCTGCCCTTATACTCAACCTATATAACTCATCAGTATAAGCTTTAACATCTATTTCTCTTTGCTTCAAACCTTGAAGTTTCTTGTACATTTGAAGTGCATAATCACTTGGTAGAAAATTTCTCTTAAGCTTAGCCACCATTCTGTCCCAAGAAGCAATTTTTGAATCACCTTTCTTCCTCCTTTTAGTCTGCTCATAGTCCCACCATAATAGAGCATGCCCCTTCAACTTTATTTTTACAATCTTCACCTTTTGTTCATCAGGTACATCTTCACACTCAAAGTAGTTATCCAATGCTGCAATCCAATCTAAAAGTTATTCATCATTAAAATTACCTCCATACATAGGTAAATAAATATTTAACTTGTGTTTATCTCCCATGAATTCCGTCAATAGCTTAGTCATCCTTTTCTCATCATGATCCAATTGCTCTTCCTCTTCCTCTTCTTCATTCTCCTCTTTCTCTTCTTTCCACAGTCACTCTCAAAACTCACAACCTTACCTCTTCTCTAACCTATTTCCATAGCCTCAATCCTTGCTACCATCCTATCTTGCAGTTCCTTCAACCTTCTAATCTCTCTTGTAGTTTTCTCTTCCATCTCATTCAACTTCCTAGATATAGTTTTACCTTTTGGAGGCATCTTGTTTACTTTTCCACTTCACTCTTTCCCTCTTCAACTCAGACCTATGCTCTAATACCAATTTGATGTAGATAAGGAGATGTGGATCACATTTAAACTCAAACAACCAATTTCCAAAACCCTAACACATCAAACAAAATATTTTTCTTCACAAATTGCCATTTTGCCTAGTAGCACGACAAATAGGGTATTTTTGTCATAAATTTTAGATGCAACCTCCAAACCACAACTTAAAACCTGTTTGGAATACCCATTAATTCCTTTAATAACATATCTCAATATAAAAATGGGTTTCTTTGGAACATGACCCTCAAAAAACTACTGCTATGCTTGTATAAAGGCCTAATTAGGCTTGCTTTGATAGGTCACAATGTGATTTTCACAACCCATAACTCAAAACCTCATACCAATAGCCTAGACATGTTGAATAAGGTATACACAAACACTTTATATCACCCAAAATTTTTTTTACAAATCCTTTTCACTAACCCTATCACATATGCATCACAATTGCTTAAAAACACGAGTTAAATCAACTATGGCATCAACCCATTTACTGAAATCCTTAACCCCTACTCCTGAAAACTTCACAAAATCAAAAAAAATCCTAATTAATTCCATCCCACCGGTTCATAGGCCATTTCACTGGTGGAATGGCTCAAAACATCATTTTGTTCTCTCAAAGCACCAAAACCTAGGTTTTCAAAGCGATTTGGAGTAAAATGCTTCTAAAATGCTCAAAACTGAATGGAATTTGATGAGACCAAGTTTATTGGAAATTATATTCAATTACACATCACCTCCAATCAATTTGAGACCACTTGCAGGCTGCACAAATCCATACAACCTTCTATAGAAGCAATTTACAATGAGAAAATATTGATGTTCAACTTTCCAAAAAATCACCACCAGAAGCTTGGTTTGAACATTACATGATGTATTTATGATTTTCCAACCAAAACCAACTGAATACAACCATCTTTTTAACTCCTATCTATTCAACTTCCCTATTAGACCCAAAATGCAAAGTTGCTTAGCAACTTTTTACAACTTTTAGCCAAAATGACAACTTTGCACAACCTAATACAAAATGACTAAAAACATGAGAAAGACATTAAACATGGACTAAATAGACCTTATTCAATAAAAAAATGACTCAAAACCAAAAACACAACATTAGACCCTTTCATGCATCAGGAGGCCTATGGTGCCCTGCACCACATTGGCTCATGTTCCAATGTTAAGCAAATAAAAAATTGATCTAAGTTTATTTGCTAGTTAGATCTAGGATCTCTTTTCACATGTAATATTTTGGTGAACCTGACTTATCTTACATTTGGAAAATATTATTATTTTATTGGATATATCATTTATATCTGATTTACTTATTTAATGCATGATATTTGAATATATTATTTATGTTTCTAAAATTGTGTGTTTATTGTAGAAAAGTAAGCATTTAAGCTCTTTTTTCATTTCATCAGCATATTCATCTTTTCATCACTTTCTTCTATATTATCCCATATTCTACTTCCTTGGGACATGCATGTGGGAAGTGGATTTGATCTATCAAGGCTTCACAACCCTAATTCATGCTTTAATGTATGCACCATCAATAAATTAGGGCATACTGATTATTGATATTTTTCAAACTTTGGAACCTGATTTATACTATCAATGACCTTCAGACATTGGCATACATGTATAGGCTTTGAAACCCTAAATTACTGCACTTTTGAACTAGGTCACCCAACACCCTTGTCTTGGTAGTTTTGCGCCATTTTCTACATTAGGTTATTCTTTGTAGTCTCTGCCTAGATTCACCTTTTATTTCTATCATTATGTCTTGTAATTCCTAGATTATATTTCACTCACTCAATTTAGTCCTAATTCACATAGTTCAATACATCTCATCATAAATCATTGCACTCCGTGCAAAAAGGATCGAAACCCTAACCAACCTTCTAAGCTCTCCCTTGAGCACAACAATAAAACAACATCTCTTGATTAATTTTGTGTCATCATATTCTTTTCATTCCTACATTACCTTCTAAAGATGTTCTCTTCTTTTCTTAACACCAATTTATCCTCTTCCAAGATTTGTCCTACTAAAAAACTAGATGTTGTTGTGCATCTTACTCTTGATGTTTCTCAACCACAAAATAAACATATCAATATTTGAGGTATTCTAAATGCATGTCAACCTATTGGTTACATTTTCAACTTTGCAAAACAACTTAATCAAAATGAGAATCTTATTCAAAATGTATCACAACAACCTCATTATCATGCAATTTCTCACATACAAGACTCAAAAAAATAAATAACTTAAATAAACACCAACTGCTCCCACTTATCTTCCTCATGAAAATATTTTCTTCCTTCCACACCTAATCTTTCTCAACATGTTGGTAAAGAGTATGATATTTTTGAGAGAAACTTCATGCTACTCTAGTTGAGATCTCTCTTTGGTAATTAACACAAACTTTTCCTACATATTGTGGGATGCTCCAAGAGGTCTTACAAAAGATAATTATACCACCTTCTATTATACCAAATGATGTATTAACCTTGTTAGATTGACAAAATATAAAAATAACATGATCCCTTCATGATTGTAGCCGTCACTAATAGAAAGGGAATAAAGAATATTTTACACCCCAATTGTATAATTACTATTTACTATTACTACATAGGGTAAATATGAATGCAATGTGAATTCTAGATATGAATAAATTGTGCTTATACTTTGTTATCAATGCATTATATGTGAATTTTATTTCACTTGATATTATCTTATGGAAAAGTATGACATATATGTGAATGGATGGTTATTGAATTGTTATTCTAACTTTGGAGATGTTTTACATATACTGCATATGTTGTGAACAATTAATTGTCATGCACATGTGTTAGTGGATGCAAGTATATGTTCCATTCCTCTAGGAAGAAGGGAAGTATCACTCAAGAGAAGATCTTGGCCAGGTAACCGGTAAAAGTAAACTATCTGAGCATACACACACCATAATAGAATAATTGAGTTGAGTGATTTTGTGGGAAGTGGCAGGTCATCCTTAGTTGATGTGTCTGCATTGGTAGAGTCTTGTTTACTACTGCATGCATTAATGGGTAATGTTTATCTATTTGAGATTTTTAGATCTTTCTTGTGCTATTACAATTATATTGACAAGAGGGACGTACATGGAGTATGTGTATATATATGCACATACATATCAAAGGGATCTAATGACATATATATGCACATGTATAGATGTACGACACATAGATACTTATCAATATGATGGTAATTGGGAATGGCTATTTGTGAATCGAATGTGAACATATATATATGTATAGTATATACACATATCCATATGTATATATGTATCGATACACGCATAAGTTGGTGAATGGAAATGCCCATATGAATGTATCGATATAGATATATGTACATATATGTGTACATAGAGGCATATAATTATATACATATATATATGCATACAATTGATATATTATGTTTATTATGTGTAAATTCTATCTTGCCTGTACTTATTTATATATATACCAAATGTATACTTACGTTGATGGCTTATGATATATATATGTAAATATATATTAACATATATATATACACACATATACTTATGTATATATGTGATTATATATTTATATATATACATATGTATATGTTATATTATATATATTAATATATATTTAACATATTTGATATTGCTTGAGATCGACTATCATTTATCATGATAGAGGTCGATTATTAGACTATCATTTATCATGATAGAGGCCGATTTTAAGTTGCTATGATTATGTTTAGAGAAGTCGAGTTTTACTCTCAATGTCACGCTTTATGGAACACATATATTTTATTTAAATCTTGTTGTCTTATGTCGATACATGACATAGACTTAGCTGACACTTATGGTGAAGATTATCTTTGAATTGGTAAACTTAAACTGCCATGTTATCATATTTGAACCAACATCGATTGAAACATGAGAAATAGTCCATGACTTTGTGAAAGAGAATAAATATTCAAATCGACTCATCCACAGATCAAGTCGATGAATGCATGGTATTGCAAATTGGTAATTGACTATTTCTAGTTACATAGAAACTACGCCAACATTGAGAGGAGTTTGGAAGCTTTGGCGCCACCTCTGGAAACCCATTTGCTATAGATATGTATTGATAGAGATAATTCAAATTGTCCATGTGCGTATTTGAATAACTCTCTAATTGATGTTGATCTAGCAAGGTTGATCTGTTGATATTTTTTTGAGTATGAGCTCACATAGTCACCACCTTTTTGTTGTGATATATGTGTAGCTATGCATGGTGTTTGGTGTCCATATCCATGCTTAAACTGTAGGATGTGTAGCCCCAAGCTGTTGTATAAATAGCAGAGTCATTTTATTTGAGAGGATGTATTATTTTGATTAGTATTTTTACTTTTCATTATTCTTGCAAGACTTTATGCTATGTTATTATTAGTTTATTTCCAATTTTACTTATGTGTGTGAGAGAGAATCTTATCATATTGAGAGAAAGAGTTGTTTTCTGAGCGAATTAATCTATCAACTTGAGAGTTATAAGTTCATTATGACGCTTCTTGAGAAGATATTATCAAGATTGTTATTGTTTGGAGAATCTATATTGCTATCAAATTATTGGATAAGCAATAACAGGCATGGGGATATTGTCCTTGGTTAATTTTTTTATGAAATATTATTCTCTATGAATGTTTGAATTGTCTTTTCGAAGTTCTTGCATTTAGAGAATTTAGAATGTCATTGAAGAGGGAATATAATATTTTATGATGTGCTTGTAAGTAATCCATAATAGGAGATTGGTGTTAATCATAGGTATTATATACTAGATATGATTGAACATGAGTGGCACATGTGATACACATAGCTAGGTTATTGACTTAACTAGAATAGATTGTGTTTACTCCTAGGATTGTTTATCCAGTATGGGAGGGAGCTTGTGTACTTACTTGTTAAGTAGGTTTATTCCAAGTAGGTTAAAATGGTGATAGGTTATCTTTGGGATGAAAAAATATCCATTGAAGGAAATACCTATGCATAGTTTAAGATGGCCTTAAGTCAAATTGGCCCTGAGTAGCGTATGTGATAGATGACCTTCCTTTGGATTACTGTTGAGAAACACTTTGGCCAAAGTAGTGTGATGACCTTTGGCTCCACTGTTAGTTCACCATGATCTAGTATTACATGCTAGTCCAAGATTGTGGGATTACAAAGTCCGAGTTATGTAGGACACAACACTATGCTCAATTGGTTGTCATTATCAATTACTCTACCAATCTCTTCGTTGAAGGGAAGGGCCATCTATCGAATGATAAATCTGCGGGGGACTACATCAAGAGTCTGTGGTTTGCCAAAAAGTTCTTGTGTGATGCTTCTCCTCCACAATAGGAAAAAAAAGAACCGAGATTTGAAACGAAGAATCCTAGACCGTCTTACAAATATTTGTTCCAAAGCTCATTGAGCTATGTATGTATATGTTTGCATTCTTGTATTGTTGTAACTCATAAAATTAGTGAAATGAAATGGAATCCTTGTTGTGTTATGTAATGCATCTTATTTTTAAATTCTCAATAAAGAAAATATTTTTTTTATTGCAATGGCTTGTTACTTAGTTTATTTACTCAAAAGGTGAAAACTTAGAAATTTTTACTTCATTGAAGGGTTAGTATGTTACATGTGGTATCAGAGCTAGGTTTAGCTCTGGAACCTATGATCTCATCATTATTTCCATCTAAAATTATCTAATGTTGTGAATTCTTGTGCTAGGATGGTGCATCTCAAATTAACGGCTCGAAAGTCAGTAATAAAAAATGAGCGCTACCTCAAGACCAAGAAGGAAAGAGAAGCCATCATTAGAAAAATTGAGGGTACCAACTACAAAAAATTTGTCTGATTGAGTGACACCAAAGCCTTTAGTCATGCTCTAGATCTTAGATCAGTGATGTGAAGAGAAAGATGAAGATGGAGGATATGCACAACTACCTACCGACCATCTCACCAAAAAATTATGAGTCATTACCACTTTCCAAGGATATTCCCTCGGAAGGAAGTAAGGATATTCCCTCGAAAGGAAGTATTAGTCTGGAATTCATCTTTAGGGACCCTAGAGTTCTACCATTGACAAAAGTAATCGTAATTTCTTCGAGTAACGAGTTTGAGGGATATGTACCATGAACACTGCCTAATGATAAATGGTCTCATGAACAAATTTCTACGAAAAGGGTAGACAACATTGTTGATGAACACCATATTGAAGTTGCCTCTTGTAACTATGTGTCAAATGATAAATCTGAAGGAAATTATCCTTTTGGGATAGGTAAAAACAAATGAGGGATGAACATAAAGATTGGGAACAACAATAGTCTCATTCTATAGGTTATACTCCATTAGGTTATGTGTCAGAGAGTGAATCTAAGGGATACCCTCCACTCGACTATTTGAATAGTCACTCCATGTAATCAAAGGGATATTGAAATCCTCATGAAATGAATAAAATTATGTGTTTATAAAAAAAAGCGGGTGCTTAATATTATGTGGAATTCTTTATGTGCATATGAATGCCACTTTTAATGTTTTCTGTAAGATAGTTGATAACATAATTTAGTCTAACATGGATCAAAATTCAAGTAAGGACCAATCTTGTAAGAATGGTGAGGACATGAACTAATCCTAGTGAAAGCCAAGAGATTGGGCAAGGAACCACTGGCGTTGAGGCTAGACTTGACCAAATCTTCGGAAGGTTGACTAACCTTGAGCAGGAAAGAGTTAAGGATAGGGTAGAGAATAAAGTTCCCATTAATGAGTGTGAGGGAGAAAACTCTTCTCGTGGATGTGATGAAACCCCATGATCATGAGAGGGAAAAATCACCTATGCCATATGTTACGTAAAAATTATGTAATCCCCTTTTCAATAGATTGCACAACCTTGATTTCAACAACAGCCATGTGAGATGTAATCTCTCCTCTTAGAAAGGGGAGACACCCTTCTTACTGCTTACATAAGCTAAGTAAAACTAATTAAATATTCACAAACATGTACACTACAATTACAAGATGGGGGTGTGTCACATTCATACTTCTCTCTTTTTTCAAAGAATGTGTTTTACAATGCTTCACGGTTGATAGTTATGATTCGATACAAATTTAAACTAAAAACAAAGCAGTAATTCCAATATCTCTATATTTTTAAAGCAAAGCTTAGAGATACCAACATGATAATAATAAACAATAAAATAAGAAATAAAATATCATGAAGGCACAAAGTCATTCCATATATTTTCACCGATGGATCCTCGAGAGATGTAAGGATTATCGTATTAGAAGCAGAAAGTCTTCTTAGATACAATAATTCCACAAAAATTATGAACAATTACAAGCACAAAGTCTTGTAAATAATCCACCAATAGTTATCCAAACAGTATCACAAATCCGAATAAAGAGTACAACACAAAGTTTACATTGATTTATTCAAAGCCCTTAAATCTCACACACTAATCACTACCAATATTAATCAAATTCAAAAGATGATCGATCCAACACAAAGTATGGTATGCAAATTTCTTCTTTATTGATCAAAATAGATACACAAAGATGAACACAAAGTTTCATGTATTTGTTTCTCAAAATGGGCAGGACTTTGTTGCAAAAGATAAATGATAAAAGATTACTATTATCAAACAAATTGCACCCAAACACTTGAATGGTGAAATTTAGAAATCTGTTGAAACATGAGAACTATCTTCAGGCTGTGGGTATTCCTATTGCGAAGATAGACCTTGAGATTCTAGGCTGGATCCTATATGATTCTTCTGGTTATGGACTTAAACTTGATTGGAAAAGGGAAAAGGATTTAATCTGATGCAAAACTGGAAAATTGAATGGTGATACACCTAAATGGAAAAAATGATAAAACCTATAGACTAATTCACAACTATTCTCAGGAAAATTGTTCACACAGTTCATAAATGGTCACAAAAATGTTTCCAAAGAAGGCCAAACAACTTGTCTTTTTAGACGGAAAATAAATTCTCACAACTTGAAGAATGAAATGAATATAGCACAACCTAAGACCTGTGATATGATGTAAAATTATGAACAAGACAAAAATAAAGTTTTTGATAACTAAAACACAATAATTTCATCGAATCATTCATAAAGACATTTTGTATAATTTTGAAGAGGCAAACTTGATGAATTTTGAATGAGAATAGCAAGAAAATACTATATAAGAACCAATAATATGTAACCTATAAAGTTGAGAAAGTATATTAATCTCTATGAAAAATGAGTTACAAGGCAAGTCTCTTCTTTGCAAAAATGC
>CM021107.1:489134728-489167231 GCA_007115665.2 Sequoiadendron giganteum
ATGTCAATTTTCTTGCACATTACACTTCTCACAATGATGATCCTATCAACTATATAAGAGGTCATTGAATAGTTTGTTTATTTTAACCTAGTGACACCCTTTGGGGGTTGGACTAACATTGCATACAACTGTAGTAATCTAGATTTTCCTTATCTTTTAGTGTTTTTTAATCTTGTTTAAGATACCTCTAGGAATACCCTCCTATGTCTAAGTTGAGACCAAAACATAGAGGAGAATATCCACTCTTGTCTCTAAACCTTTCTTAGCTTTTTAATGAACTTTGTTTTACCTTCTTGATGGCACCCCCTAGCCCTAAAGGTGAAAACACATTCTAGGATTTTGGACCAATAGTTCTAGGACCCAATAGAATGATGTTATTAGGGGAGAATCTAAATGTGGTTTATTATCGTTACTAATGGTATACATTGTATATTTTTATGTGTAGAAGTTTGCATGTTGACAACTTATTTCAACAAAATCACTTCATTCATGAGGATGAATTAGTTGTTTCCAAGTTGTAGGGAATTAGAACGTCATAAAAAATACATAACCAAGGGTTTACAATTATGTGTCTTGTGGTTATAGTTATATTATTGACAAGTATATTATAAAAAAAAACTTGTAAAATGGAGCCTATATGATTGAGAACGTAGCCCTTGAAGTCTGAGTACCAAATCAAAAATGTAATTGGAGTAGAGAGGCAAGTTGGGGGAAGAGGTAGTTGACATCATGTTGATGTCAATATACTTGGTCACTAATATATTCCCCTACTTTCTAGTATATTCCCTTAGATTTGAAAAGTGGTTTCAAACTTTAAAAATCACTCTTTATGATAGAAATCACAAGACAAAGAGTTGTAAACCACTTCATTCACATGGATATGCTTTAGTTGTAAAATCATTCCACAATTGGATTTGATCCATGGGAAACATTAAATGAAAGTAAGGGTTGAATTCTTATAAGTTAGGATAAGCTAGGTAATAGGATTAGCCTTAGTCTGGAAATGTTGTCAGAAATGGAAGAGTAGATTAAGATGATCAAGGAAGAAATAAGCGGAAAATAATGGTAGGTAGGAAAGCTTTGGTGATACAAAGCATGAGTCAATAACTAGTACTACTATGCTCAATATGGGCATTAGTGCCAGTGATGGTTGTTCACGGCTTCATGAGATTGCTAAAAATCCTAACTTTGGAACTCATGTCGTGGGGTTGTAGAAATTCATAACTTTTCGATAGACCTATCGCTAGATTGTGGAAAGTTGAAACTTTGAAACCTATGTCGCGGGGTTCTGAATTTTCATAACTTTCCGACTTAGCGACATTGGGGTTCTTGTGCTTATTGACATGTTGCAAGTTTTGGGAATTTCATAAAAAATTTAGCGACATAGCAATATTGAGCGAGCATTGGTTTGTCAGCAGTGACGTGGATTTCATGGTGACTGTAAGGACCACATTGTATCGGTTAAAGGTGACCCCGATCTACGGTTGCGATGTGCTTGATCCAATAGTGCTCATTTATTTTGCGCTCCTTTGTGGTGAGGACCCACAGGTACTTATGAAGCGAGCAGAATTGACTGAGCATTTGACACCTGTCGGTTTGATCAATGATGATTCAAATCAATAGTGCCTGCTAGCCCCATGCCTCTTGTGGTGGGTCCTGACTAACTCCTACAAGGTGTGCAAGCTTCAGACACATGTCGTGGTGGATCCAACCAGTGCCAAGTTGTTATGTGGTACAATGGTTGTCTTGGTAACTTATGAAGAGTACCTAGGTGGGACGCAATGGACGCTAAGGTGGATAGCGGTGATCAATTGACGTCATGTTGGGAGTTAAATATTTAAGTCTTTACTAGGAGACTTGTTGCAAATATTGTAGATTCCCTTTTGATTCTATGGAATTACACAAGCGGTGTATACTTGTCTTGGTGGACCCTGGCCACGACAAGTAGTATATGAAGGAGAATTGATAGTTGGAAAGCGATGGGTTGTCGACTGTTGATGGATTAAATGATGATAGACTCAACAAATTTGAGTTGTATTGTAACCATTTATCTGTGGAAGATTGAACCAAGCCATTTTCGGTTGGAATGTTGTAACTAGGATTAGGGTTAAGAACAAATGTTATAAAACCCTAGAACATTCTGGAAAGAAAAAAGAGAGGTAAGATCGAAGTAGGGTTATGCTACCGGATTCTCTCCAGATTGAACAAGATGTAAACTCTGTAAAGGCTTAGAGCATGAATTGTATTTGTAACTATATCTTTTTGCTGAATAATACAATGGCAATCTAAGCTTTTGGAGTGTGGGGTTTTTTACCCGGAAGGGTTTTCCCCACGTAAATCTGTGTGTTCATTTTTTTTATTCCATCTTTCATGTTTAATGGTTTTGCATGATTGAATCTATTTAATGGTTTCGTTTGGAACTAGTTTAATTAGCATTCATTTTTCTCTAAGGGTCAATGTGGGGAATGAACTATGTCTGATTCCGCCTTGTGGCATAGTAGTTCGAGTCTTTGAGGCAATCTGATGAAATAAAAGCTACCGAAGGCACTTTTGATCTTGGATGTTTCTTTATGAGATGACCTATATTTCCCAACAACTGGTATCAGAGCCTTCTTCTGGGATTTTCTTTTTGCTTGCATGTGTAGGTTTGTGAGTTGCATATACTTGCATGTGTGTTGCATGTACTTGCATGGACTCGCATGTGGCTTCCATGTGCTTGCATGTTGATGCATGTATGATTTCTTGGTGTTTTTGGTTCTAGGTATTCTTTCTGTGAAGATTTCTTAGTGTGACAGGCTTGAGGAAATTTGAAGGAATCGACTAATGGATTGATCCTTTGATGAGTAGAAATTATTGCTCTTTTTGTTTGAGTTCCAAGAGACAACACACATTATGAAGGATGGGGAAGATGGAGAAACTTGAGTTAGTCATATTGAACATATGTGACTTGAAGCTCATGAGTTGGTAACGGTATAGCCCTCATGCATGGGGTGGAATATTATTGTCTCTATGGTTGTGTTGCAACAATCTTTCATATTGGGTGTCTGTGTGAGAGGCTCCTTGGTGATATGAAGAAGTTTGGGTTGTTGTTCAGTCATAGAGTAATATGCTTATGTTGGGTGTTTTTTCTTGGTATTGGAAGGCACATTTTTTTTTTGGTACTATGGTTGCATGTAGGCTATGGAGTTGATCATTAGATGGTCTGGAAGCTTCTGAAATAGACTGTCTCTCTCTTGGATGCATGTGCATGTTGGTGGTTTTGGAGTTGGCTTGATATGGGCCTGGAGTTCCTGAACTGTTGTTTCTCTTCAAGGATGTGTACTACTTGCATCCCTCAGATTCAAGTTCTTTGGATTTGAGGGTTTTATACATTCTCGTTTAAAGAATCTATGGTTATGCATATTCATGATAATCTAGTTTCTGGTTTAAACATTATGGTGTTTCAGATGTGAAATGGATATGGGTGTGCATGGGTGTTCTTGAACACAATGGTTTTGCAAGTTTTACATGGCCAAGAAAACTTGTGATTTTGTGGAGTTGTTAAACTATTTTCTAGACCCTGGCTTGTTGGGGCTGGTGTTAGATGAAATAGTTACAATTTTGCATGCATGCTTCATGTATGGTGTGAGGAGATGTGATTCTTTCTCTGCATGGGAGTGTTGGTATGTGATTAGTCACTCAACATTCTTATGGTGATGCTTGGTGTTTTCCCTGACTATGGTGCTCGGTGTGGACATGATTGGCAAATCGGATCTGAACTTGATCTAGCATTTGAGTCATGTTGTCTACGCGGTTATTCTCTTTGAGATCTCAATGTTGTTTTTTTCAGTGCTATGAAGGGTTTGCATGTTCGTTGTGATTGATCTTCAAGTTACGAGGTTGGTGGATTAGCTACCCATTGGCTACAGTGAGATAACTTGGAAGTGGACTATCTATATCCACGAGGTTGATTCAGTGTTGGTGCAAACCTATTAGTTGGCCTTGTCTGTGGTCACTTTTGTATTTGTGTGGTTGCTTTGAGATGAGAGGATGAATGGTGTTGAGTACCTAAATATTCGGCTATGGGGACCTATAGCATGTGTATCATGATGTCATGGATAGCTTGGATACACTATTTTGTGTAAGTTTTTGACAGTAATGATAATCTGTGCTTGATTTTGGAGATCTTGGTGCCACTTGGTATTGTTGTCAGATGGACATGTTGTTGTATGGACCTGAAGGGTTTTCAGATTAGCAGATGTTTGGTCTTGATCCTTGGAGAGCTCGGGTGTCACGGTTCAATGGGAGCTTTAGCAGTGACTATGGATTCATCACTTGATGGTGAATGATCTTCTTTAGTGTCGCAGATGTTACTAGGAGGGACTCTTAGATCTATTGTTGCAGAAGGGTTCTTTCGCATTTGAATGGACATTATTTGAGGATGTGTAACATCTTGAAAACATGGAGGACATTTGGAGTCTTTTGCTGAGGTGTTGGTGGTGCTTGACAAGTGATGTTGGTTTAGATTTGTTTCATGTCGTGTTATACTCTTACTTGTGCATCAGAGTTTTGGCATGAGGCGTTGATCTTAAGACCATGTTATGTTCACCTGGAGCATGGTATCTCCTAAGGTGGATGTGTAGATCATGATTTCATGATAATTTCTTGATTTAGATGATTGGAGCTTTTGACAGTGGTCTAGTAGTTCTTTGTGTGCTGGATGTATTGCTCATATGCTTGAGAACTTCATGATAGTGACGTGATGCATTTGGAGTTTAGCATGAGATGATCATTTGCAGGTGCCCATGGATACATGGAGAACAAGGTGAGGTTGTATTTCTCTTGTGAGGAAAGAAGTATTTTTGATGGTTACTCTTGATGAATATTTCAACAGAAAGTCTGAGGAGCCTACACCTTGGTTGGACGTGAGTCCAACAGACCAATGAGGATATTTCTCTTGGAGAAGTCATGATGACTTGGTTACCTTGGAGGAGCATTCTCATTCCCCACTCTTGGTCTACATGAAATTTTATCATTTGAAAGGTATTGCCCATTATTTCTTTCAGATGTCTTCATGCTTTAATTCTCATGGAATGCATTGATTCATGATGTTTGGATTTGGATACTCATTTGAGGATTGGTTTAGCATGTATCTTTATGATTTCTTTCATGGATATGGATCTTGAACTACTATTAGATGATTATGAAGGATTCATTGTGAGAGATGGATAGCATGGTTATCTCCATATGCATTGTGATTACATTCATTGATGTTGAGTTTAGGAGATGCATTAGGCATATTTCCTAAAATGGGAAATGAAATAGTTTTGATCTTCTATGAGAGGCTTACATCCATGTTGATTTAATTAGATATATGTGTTATGTTTGATCTTGGTGATTGAACGGTTGGATGTTGTTAAGGGCTTTCTCTTGGGGTTGTGAAGGAGATCATACTTGACATAGTTGGCATTTAAGAGGTGTATGTAGGAGGATTTTTCTACAAGTACATGATGTGCATAGGTGCTCTCTTTGGTTTTGGTTATCTTCTTGGATGTTTGTTTTCAAATTACATTGGTTTGAGATTTGGTCGGAGTTGTAGTGATCACTAGCCTTTGGTCATGTTTTTTCACTCATGTTCTTGGGTGATGACATGGAGGTTCTTAATCTCTTTCTTTTTTTGGGTGTGGAGAACTTGGGAGAGTCGTGAAGACTTGTGCTGAGAGTTGTTCTATTATTGAATTACAGGTTGTGCATATTATTGTGGATGATTCCTTGAAACTACACGTTTACATTCTCTATGTTATGCTATTAGTAGACTTGGTATGACTTGATCTTGTTAGATTTGAAATTACCCGTGCAATGGGAAGTTCCTAGATGTGTTTTGTCTTCCTCAACTAGTTGGCACATGGAGCTTGTATTTGTTGTTGATGGGTTGGTTATGGAGTGGCATGAGTCTGTTGATGTGGATACCTTGGAGGTATGTGTGATTGGATGGAGTAGCACTTGTTTTTTTTTCTATTTTCAGTCGCGTGGGTTGATCAGTTGGATGGGTGTAGTTAGTGTTCTAGTTGTTGTTCTAATTGGTGTTCTATCTTGTCTCTAGAGAATGTCTTCATGAATGTGTTCATGTTGAGGGTTTTGAAGTTGATGTTGTGATGCTTCTGTATATCTTGTGAGCGCAGTGGAGTGGTGGTAGTATGTTATAGCCTTTGCTATCAGATGGATCTGGTGCTTATGTTCTTTAGACTAGTGCATATTCACCATGGCTTGTTAATTTCCTTTGGAGGATTGCAAGAATTGTTGCCTGAGATGGTGGACATCTTAGATGTTGGTCCAGGTGTCTTAGTGGAGCATGGAAGCATTAGGTGAGGATCTTGTTGGTTACATGGATGAATAATATAGTAACTTCTAGCTTTGGAAGGAGCCAGTAAGTTCTTCGTAAAGTGGGAGAATGTTGAGAAATGTGACTCAAATTTACTGGCTTGATCGACTTCTTGGAGTAGTTGTGCTCTTCCCTTATTCAGTCTATATGTCGCAAGATCACTGAAAATCCTAACTTTGGAACTCATGTCGCGAGAATGTGGAAATTCATAACTTTCCGACAGACCTATTGCTAGATCGCAGAAAGTTGAAACTTTGAAACCTATGTTGCGAGGTTCTAAATTTTCATAAATTTTTGACTTAGTGACATTGGGGCTCTTGTGCTGATCAGCATGTCGTAGGTTTTGGGAATTTCATAACCTCTAATGGAGGTTGTGAAGTTCAGTTTTTTAGCAACATAGCGATCTTGAGTGAGCATTGGTTTGTCAGTAGTAACGTGGATGTCACGGTGACTATAGGGACCATAGTGTATCAATGAAAGGTGACCTCGATCTACAGTTGTGATGTGCTTGATCTAACGGTGCTCATTTATTATGTGCTCCTTTGTGGTGAGAACCGACAAACTCTTATGAAATGAGCAAATTGATCGAGCATTCGACAACCAACTAGCTCCTTCCAAAGCTAGAAGTTAATTGGTATGCTTCATGAGTGGTGTTTCCCAAGTTAACACCACAAAGGAGAATGTCTTCACGGATGTGTTCATGTTGAGGGTTTTGAAGTTGGTATTGTGATGCTTCTATATATCTTGTGAGTGCAATGGAGTGGTGGTAGTATGTTATAGCCTTTGCTATCAGATCGATCTAGTGCTTATGTTCTTTAGACTAGTGCATATTCACCATGGCTCGTTCCTTTCCTTTGGAGGATTGCAAGTTTTATTGCCTGAAATGGTGGACATCTTAGATGTTGGTGAAGGTGTCTTAGTGGAGCATGGAAGCATTAGGTGAGGATCCTATTGGTTGCATGGATGGCTGATATAGTAACTTCTAGCTTTGGAAGGAGCCAGTAGAATCATAAATTGGTATGCTTCATGAGTGGTGTTTCCCAAGTTAACTACTAGAATCATAAACTACAATTAAAAATCTACTACTAAAAAGGTGGTGAATGATTTATTCTTTATAGTGTTGATGAATGTATCACTAGATGCCAAGGGTAGTGCTTGTTTATTGGAAATCATAGTCACACTCAATACATGAAAAATAATTGAAACTAGAAATATTAATGATCTAGCAATTTATATGCATCGAATATGTCAAATAAGAGCATGATATGCTTATTAATCCATCATAGAACTGCATTAATCCATGTATGATATTGAGACAGATCATTACAAAAATCTCACAAAGCCTTAGAATGTTGTCACATTCATCAAACTCAATATTAGACTTGTGCTAGCAAATGTGGCAAATAAGAAACCCTCGATATGACCAAAAGGCTCTTCTGGACTTGTACAAACTATCATGTAGACACCCTATTACATAAATCTCTACAAAATATGAAACTCCAATTAATTATGTAGAATTGTTACCATCAAAATGAACTAGGACTAGTGTGGATTGAAACTTTGGGTTACTTATCAACTTGTGTGACTCCTTGAATTAAAAACTACTAAAACCAATTTTAGAATAAGTTGTAAAGTAATATTTATGGTCTTCATTCAATTTCCATAGATGGATCTCATGTATGGAGAGGAAACACACACCAAACGTGTGAAAATTGAGCAAAATATGGAACATCACATGCAAGGGAGGAACAGGTTATTAGAACCTTTAAAAAATGGGGAATTGATACAGGAGAATTTAAAAAGGGAGGAAACTCAACAACCCTCATAATGGTAATAGGGGTGACCAAACTCTAGTTTTTCAAGTTGACTAATGGAAGCGTAGCCAAATATCAAATTGATGTGTTTTTGGAGGGAGGGATGAGATTAGAGAGGAAATTAGAACCAAAAGAGGTAAGGACTTGGACATCGCGATAAATAAAGATCTAAGGAGGCACAATAGATGGAGGTAAGGTGACAAATTCGACTTGGGATGCTCCAAGTTTGAGGCCTTCCTCAAGACTTTTGACGAGATCTTGGAACTTGGTTTCAAGTTTTCCCACATACTCACAATCTAAGAAAGAACTCATAGACTCCCAAAAACATGAAACACACCTAAGAAAGGAAAACCATAAGCCTTCCATCATGAGGGGATTACACATACAAGGAAAATTTCTATCAAAATTCAAGGACTTAGTTTGATTTTACAAATTCTAGAGGGGTCTAAATAGATTCTACACTATAATTTAACGTGATTGCACCTAAAATTCTATGTAGGGCTTCTCCACAATCTTCTTTAGTATAATAAAATTTTAACTATTTGGTACTTGCCTCTAAATATTTTACCTCTACTAGATGAGAAGTAAATTATGGGGAAAGTAGTGCAAAAAAATACCTTTAGGATCTTGAGTCAATCACCTTGTTCCAATAAAAAATGCGGATAGTGAAAACAATATATATTTCTCCTCTGCAAGTGCATATTTTTTAAGCATTAATGTACTTCCTGTATTTTAAAATATTCATAAATTCCATAATAATGAGAAATACTCTAAACTAACTCACGTATAATCACTCTATATAAAATGAGTTGTAAGAAAAACATCAACTCTATGATAATTGTATTAATATAATAACTTAGATTTATTTGATTATTCTAAAATCAAATATGCCAACAATACATAAAATATTTAAAATATTTTTCTATGTTTAGGCTATAAAACAAAATTTAAAATTATAAGAAAAATTATTATAATTAAAACTATTATGCAAAAGTTATCTCTTAAGGAGCATTTTTAATAAATTATTTTCATTCGAAAAACAATCAAATTGTGAACATTTGTAAAAGTCTTGAATTATATGATATAATTGTGGTAACTAGGAAAATACTTCTCAATTTGAAAATTTATTTATCTTTTGAAATTTCACCTTTGCAATCACAATTTTCTTTATTTTCAAAATCTCACCATCTATGTAATATGAACCAACTTAAATTTGTAAAACATTGTTTATAATTAAATGATATGAATATCTTTTAAAAAAGCTTCTCTTTGCTTCAAGGATTTATTCAAATATTCTCTACTAACAAGGTCAACTACGTGAAGGTGGGCACTCACATTGCCTCTCCTAATCGACCTAAGACAACCACAACACAACACAACATGCATATAACAACACATCACAACATTACACAAAACACAAAAAAACAAATTCATTTTATTTTATTTATAAAAAAAATTACATACTTTTAAATATAAAAACTTAAATATTGATGGTTATAAAAATTATATTACATGTCATTATATTTTACAATTTATCGCAATCATATATTTTTTTCAATTTTTAGAATCTCACCACGTATTTAATATGAACTAACTCAAATTTATAGAACAATGTTTACAACTAAATATAAAATTTATAAAAAGAGCTTCTCTTAGCTTCAAGAATATTTATTCAAATATTCTCTACTAACAAGGCCAACCATGTGAAGGTGGAAGCTTGCATGGCCTCCCCTAATTGACCTAAGACAACCACCACACAACATCACTCATAACAACACATACAACATTAGACGAAACACAAAACAACACATCACAACATTACACAAAACAAAAAACAACACATCACAACATTACACAAAACACAAAACAACACAACACAACACAACAAATTCATTTTTTTCTTTTATAAAAAAGTTATTTACATACTTTTAAATATTCAACTTAAATATTGATGGTTATACAAATTATATTACATATCATATTTAATCATTTATTATGAAACATTATTAAAAAAATATATTTTAAAGTCATAAAAGCTGTTAGATATGTCATTTATATGTGATGGTCAAATAACACAATAATATTTATATGTGATGTGTTTTATTATGTGAAAAAAAAATATCATTTGCAATAATATTAATATGTACTGGGTCAAATGTGCATTTTATAAATATGGAGACACGATTATGTCATGTGAATTGCATTCATAAAGTGGGTTGATGTCTATCGTTTAAATGTTGTTTTCGTAAGGGTAATTTATGTTGTTTTCATTTAGTTTGTCATTATGGTATGGTTATGTCGTGCGAATTGTTCATACTTTATATTATTTTTGTAAAGGTGATTTATGATTGTCCATTATCAATTATTTGATGAGGTGACATGTTGTGATTCATAAATGAAATTTATTAGTAATACATGATTTGTAACTTTAATGGCAATATAAAAAAAATTAAATTAAACATTAATCAAAAAGCAAAACAAAAATGCAAAGTAGACACAAGAGACATACCTTAAAGAATGGTCTTGGCCTCTTGACCATTCTTTAAGCTGTCAAAAAAATGCGACCTTATGGAATGGCCATGGCCAATGACCATTCCCATCGGTCTTCAAAAGGGGTTTTTAACCCCTTCCAATAACTTTTTCTTATTATACATTGTATTTTTACATATTACAAAGCTATTAGGTCAATGCAATTGACAAATCTATTACATATACTGCTCTAAATATACACCAACAGCTTCACTCCTACCCTTTATCCCACCGTGATGGTGAAATTAACTAACTCAAAAAGTTTCTTAGCTCTGTTTGGGATCCTTGTTAGCAAATTACTTGACAACTCGTCTATTCCAAGAGCAACATGCAAGAAACACATAAAACAAAGGCAATTAGTCAAAGGAAATGGTCATCAAAAAAATCTAAAACATCAAGCACATGTACATACGACGCCTTTTTTTTATATTCTTGCCAACCTCACCAAGCACATCAACTTCAATGATTTCAGCTTCTTTGTATAATATCAACCCACAGACAATCATAATAGCTACAAATTCTCTCAATCGTCAGCTTGACTAAAAGTAGTTAAATAAATAATATATTAAAACGTAATGACCTAAACATGTTTGTGATTTAAAACAATACTACCTACTTAATAAAATTTCAAAGCTTACGAAATAAAGAGAGAGTTAAAGAAAAAAGAAAACCACAAACCTAAATTTCCCTTCCAGCATTTTCCTCATAATCTTGTCTACAAGAACATAAAAATAAATACAAGTCAATCTATTAGAAATGAAAATAGAGCAAAACATTTATTGCTAAGAAAAATAAAATCAAGATAAAAACAGGCCTCTCAAAGACCGTGAATCAATGAACCAGTCTGTTAAGCTTGCCTGCACATATTGTTTACTTGCAAAAAAAAAAAACCATATCTTTGTTTGTCTTCCTGGACTGTGAGAAAAATGTATAGTCAAGCAGGGCCTTTTCTTTTCTTCCCATGATGCTTGTTGCCTCTGTAGTTTTCAAGGGATCCTATGTTTTTCTGGAATCACAAAAGTGTCCTTGGATGATGTGGGTAGGGTAGTGCAAAGGCCCCCACAGTCTCCACTCGTATATTTGTGCTTTGGACCCTCTGCCCCTTGTTTTCACTTCATTGACAAGCAGTACTAGCATATATACTCATGCACACACACGCATAGTTATTGCTTATAAACATAGACTGGGAGATTTTTCTTAGGATTTGTCCTCGGGATTAGCAAATTTTTTTAATTTTTTTTTGGGGCAAACCTACATACCACCGGCCTGGACAGAAGAACAATGTTTTTCATTTAAGGTCTAGGTTCTAGAATAACATCAATGCTGTATATATCTGATCCATAGCAAGTCAACACCAGGGAATTGGGTGGTTCTCTTTAGAGAGGTCCTTTTTCTGTCGGTTGCCTGAGTTTATTCACATTCGTATTTCCACAAGGAGGAGGAAGGGCAGCCTAATAATTGGTTTTTGAGTGCTTTGTCATTCTCTTTCGTTTGGGCTATTTAATGTGTAGCAGTTAAATGAGGTGTAGCATTATCATAGAATGCAAGTGAAGGAGAAGAATGAACGTTCTTGGGATTTTATCTCCAAGATCAAATAACTTGTGGTATAGGAGCATTATATAAGATTTATGACTTGTTTTTCATGCAGATGGTTATTGCGGTCCAGTAATAACTGATAATGATATAGAGAACTACTAAAACATAAAACTGAAAAAAGAAAAATATTAATATTAAAACTAAATAAACTAAGGTTTACAGCTTCAAGGAAACAACACCTTTTTAATTTTTATTGTCTTTCTCAATATAATCAACTGCAATTCTAATCTTCTCTTCCTTGAGGTGTTCGTCAAGATGCTTTCTTTCATCTCCTGTAGCATTTAGACACTACGAGCTAGGGTGCCTCCTAGCCAAGTGACAGCAATGTCCACCAACTTCTCTACATCTCTTTAAGAAAATTCAGAAATAACTTTCCCTGAACAGGAGACAACCAAACAAAGCAAAACATTGTTCTGTCAAAAATCAAAGGCAAAATATTGGGTACCCTTCAGACACAACCATAACGCCCTCTTTACCAAAAACTTACCTTCAGGCTCAAGATCCATGGCAGTGGCAACATGGAAAACACCTTCACAGCCATCAAATGCAGCATCAAAAATTCCTTCATCATCCAGATCTGCTTTCCAAAGTGTCAATTCCTCACTAGCCTGTTCAACAAAGATTCCCTGGATTCCCTGTTCAACAAAGATAAAACATGAAATTATCACTCTATTGTCAGCAAATGTAACAGCAAATTGGCAATGTCATTAGCCACATCTAGCATATGGAAAAAATAAATTTCACTTAAATTTAAAGATTCTTTTGCTTAAAACAATGTACAATGAAGCAGGAAGTACACCAGGCAACTAAAGCAATTAAAACTGCCTATGAAAATCTACGATTACTGCTATAGATGGAAGAGATTTGTAAAGAGTTTCGTCAATTCAGCCTCTAAATGCAATATCAATCCTGTAATGATGTCTCCTACTTGACTAGTCCCTCCCTTCAACAAATGCCACGCATGCTCAAGATCAAAGGAATTTTAAAATACTAGCTCAATTTGTAATAACCCACTAACAATTCAGAAAAAATTGAGTGGAAGGATCATTGCTATACAAATCCTACACATCCTATGCAGCCATAGTTTCAGCAGCAGAAACAACTTCACAAAACTAAGATAAAGTATGAAAATCTAAAAACTCATACGAATAACGAATACAACTTGATAGATTGTACAATCCAGTTTAGCCTAAACAGTAAAACTGCAGTAGTAATTTGCTGTCACAACTTGATACATCATGAACTAAAATCTTATATCTGGATATAGAAAACTTATGAAAATTGGGTATTCAGAGGAATATTCAGGAACTAAAATCTTATATCTGGATATAGAAAACTTAAGAAAATTAGGTATTCGGAGGAATAATCAATACATATTCACAATTTCAGTATTACGAATTTACGAACATGAATCAATTTAGAACATTCAACGCTCTTTTACAGATCCTAGAAACCGATCAAATTTATTATATAACTTAAAGTCAGCGCATCATGTTATGTAAAATTATCCAAAAGATGGGTATATTTTGTAAAAGTGGTTGTCCATAAGAAACACTTACTTCTCTTTTCCAGATACTATAAAGTATAAACTAACCAGTTGGGCTTAAATTGTGTTATAGAAACATAATTACCAATTAAAAAGCAATGCCCTCTAAATTTTAAAAAATTGGGTATTCATAAGAAGATTCAATACACTTTGCCCGTTCCTTTAAAGCAATCAATAAAGCATAATTAACTACCTGGGTCGCGTACAGTTGCTCTAACAGTGTATCCTTTCTCAAGCAAGCGCATAATAAGCCATGATCCTATGAATCCAGCAGCCCCAGTGACACACACTGTTTTTCCAACTTCCTCCCCCATTGGGACCTCTGCTACTGCCTCTGACGTCACGTGGGAAATCTCCTCACCAAAAGCCATTTCACCAAGAAAGTACTTAGTTCTCGAGCGCCAAGTCCCTTTCTGTATATGCCAGATTATCTACCTGTGTTTCATAGCTGTGACGATTAGATGCATGCTCCAGCTACTATCACTTCAACCAAAACCCCAGCAAACTTCACTTCCTGCAGGGTTTTGAAAAAGTGGCTGTTCATAAGAAACACTCACTTCTCTTTTCCGGATACTATAAACTAACCAGTTGGGTTTAAATTGTGTTATACAAACATAATTACCAATTAAAATCAATGCCCAGTGAATTTTAGAAAATGAGGTATTCATAAGAAGATTCAATACACTTTGACCGTTAATTAAAAGCAATTAATGAGCATAATTAACAACCTGGGTCGCGTACAGTTGCAAAACGCATAGCCTGCATCTGCAAAGATTGAAATAAGAGCATGCTCTTTCATATTGAAAAGGTCGGAATTCAACGAGAAGTGATCCAAGAGAGGCACTCTGTATTTTGTAGTGGGCAGAATCGAAGCCATGAAGCGTCCAAGGGGAAGCGCTGCCCCAAAAACCCCATGCGGAAAGTCCATTGTAGAATTAAAGGATCCTTTTCTGTAGATTGTCCGAAGAGAAGAAGATTTTGCTGAACTAGAATTTGTATAGTTAGATCACTGAGAACAAAATAATCAAAAAAAAAAAACAGAAAAAATCAAAATACCAAGAAACCAAGAAAAACAAACAAACAAAAGAAATAGGAAAAACAAATCATCAAATTAAATAAACAAAAAAAACAAAACAAATCAATGACCAGCGTGCACGCTTACAAAACCCTTACCAGAAGGAAAACTAAACAAAATTATAACAAGAAAAAGTAGAAAAAGGAATGCTCTCTGTTCAATAAGATGTACCAAACAGATTATGTGCCTATCCCGAGAATTTCATTTTCTTGAAGGCTTCTAAAGCCTTGTCAGCAAAACCATTTCGTGCCTATCCTGCAATCGTGGCATTCCACGAGGCCACATTTCTTTGAGGCATTTTGTCGAACAGTTCAGGTGCATTATCCACCAGAGCAGTAGCAACTACAACATCTGACGAAATTCTTCTATCATTTATGATTTGATGGATGCCCATATACTGCTCCAAAGCTCTCAATTGGAACAGGCTGGGAGGACGCTGGTAAAGGTTGCAGAGATTGGCTTCACACCTTCCAATTGCATTTGCTTGAATGGAATTGTTTGTGGTAAGGATCTGTATGATTTGAGTCGAAAACCCTGTGCAGATAACCTCTGTGAGAGAGCGATCGTCTGTGCTCCATCCTTCTAGGGCTTTTCCAGCTGTGATGGCATTCCTTTCAGCTGCTTCCCTCATCCACAACCCACCTATTATTAGTTGAGGGGAGCAAAGTCTGAAGAACATGGAGGTTATGAAAAAGTATGCTTTTTCTTACCCTCATCTGCTTTTTCCCGATCTCCCTCACAACGGTCGAATTTGAACTCATTTGCACATGGTGGTTACATGTCTTGGAATGGTGGTCTAAATCGAAAGAATTCAAATTTTGAAATTCCAAATTGAATGTCTAAATCTCTTAGTTCTGAATTATACTAGTCATTATGAGCTAATTTGACACCAATGTTTATGTGACGTATTATTGTATCACTCGAGGGTATTTAGAGAGATATAATGTTACATTAATTTATATGTAATTTATTAGGGTGGAATCATTAGGGCATACTTCAATTTTTAAAGGACAAATAATCAAATCCACTTGTTTTACATATAATCCACATATATGCTTGTGTATGTTGTCTTTGACATTAGTCTTCATTGTTAACTCACTCTCATAATGGTTTGACCTAGGGTTATATGTTTCGAAAGCTATTCATGAATACCGTATTGACCACATTTAGCTACCAAAGGAGCAAAGACAAATATAGCTTTGTTGAATAAACATTTTGTCAAATCACTTGGACACGTGACATAATTTAGTTTCTTGTGTCGAATCAAATATACTTAGATCAAGATTGAACCCAATGGATGAAAGATTGAACTACACAAAATCATAAGACTACATGGAATCTGACACATTCAACTGATTGAGGATGTCAATTTATGTACTATAGCAAATGGATTTTGCATGGCATTAGTAACATTATTCTATCATTAGTCTAGACCCAAGTACCATATCCTCTCATTTAACTAGATGTCATTTATTACTATCCCTTTACTAGATTTCATTTTAGATTTTTTTGGGTTTGGATCAACTTTTATCTACATATGCTTATCATACCTTTGACTCTACCCACCTACCCTTGGATAATTCATCATCACAGTTATTCTTAAATTATTCCTTGGTTGATATGCATGCATAAATTTCTAGTTTTGACATGTTATTATCTTTTTTGACACATGATCTTTCTATCCTTGATACTCTCATGATATTAAATATGTTATCTAGATGAGGATGAAAAATTTCTATGGAGGTGTTATTTTATCATGTATTAGCATTTCCCTCCACTAAGTTGATTTGGGTACATATCCTTTTATTTTATATACAACTCACTTATGGACATGAGTCTTATATTGGTTTCTTCTATCCTATGGCTTGTAATAATGATTAGCACATACCTAGTAACAATATACCACGTGTTAAACATACAACTAGCATGACAACCATTGATGGTGTTGCATCTCTTCATGTATTCGGGACATTATTATACCTTTTAACGATGCATATATTGTACATCATAATAGCCCTATTTCCATATATTCATGTTCTTATAGTGAATTAACTTCTTTCATATGTAATGATATCCTTTATAATATTTTTTTTTGTACATTTCAAGTTAATCCTATGGATGCTCATAATAGTGTTTCACATAGTGAGACCTTGCATGATAATAATATGCATCTTGATGTTAGTACGTTAGCTTCTTGAATTCATCTCATATCAATACACCATTACCTTCCCATTCACTACATAATGACGTTATGATTCTTAGAGAGGGCTTCCTATGTGCTGCTTATGTTGTTAATACAAATGCTTCCTTACATATTAAATTACTCTTTCTTGATAATAATAAGTTTGTAGATGATGACATTTATTGATAAGAGTTTAGAATTAATATAAATGGGGAATCTTTGTAAAAAATTGACTTATTTTATTTACTCTTCTATAAATTTAGTGCATATATTCTCATTGTCTACTTTTTTAAAGCCGATCTCTTGAGGATATATAGACCTAGTGATAGTTCTTCTCATGCTTTATCTTTTGATTCTTTCTCAACTATTATTTATATGACATATACATATCCTTGTCCCATTTTTTGTGTGCATACTTCTAGTGGAGATAAACCTACATTTCAACTCACAGTTAATTCACAAGATTATCACATAGTTGGACTTCAACATCAAGATTAGCTAGAGGTTGAAATATTCCTTTAAAATAAATAGCTTTGTCCCCTAATGTCTGAATAAAAATTCAAAGGACTATGATAATATTGATCATCTCAAGAACAAACAAGCTACTTGATATCCCTTTGGTAACTATTATGCACATCACAGTTGTATAACGAGGTGGTGAAAAAAACCTTTAAAAAGATAACAATTAAATTATAACTCTTCCACAATATGTGACTTAATTGATTGAATCTATTTAAAATAAGGAGTGTCATGCTATTTAATTTTATAATGTAAAACTCCCATTTGATATGATTATTATATTTATACAATAGAAAATGTGACAAGAGAAACATTAAATAATCCATAGCTTATAATGTCATTTAAAAATGTATACTAGGGATTGCTTGGAACAATTTTGAAGTTAGATATATAAAAGTGAAACTCGTATAACCTAGCCTCAATGGATTTAATGCTATTGCTCTTCCTATTACAAACAAACCATGCATATTAAATGGATTGTCTGATGCAATGACCAAGAAATGATGCTACAAAGCTCTTTTAGGGTTTGTATGGTTGTATGCTAGGAGGTCCTACCATATGTGAGGATTAGATGTGATATTCACCTAGAAAATCCTAAGTCATGTAAATTATATCTAATTGTGGAGATTCAATATTAAATAGTGTACGATCTTCAAACATTATGGAGTAGGAAAAATGGGATGCCCATGTGAGGGTGAGGATATTATTTATTTATTATTTATTCTCTAATACAATTGGAATATTGTGTAAGAGGACATTAAAAAGGAAGGTTACATTGAAAAGGTTAAATTTGGGAGTTATAGAGCATCTCCCTAATTTGGCAATTATGCAAAAAGCATTGAATGCCCTCACATGGACTACCTAGATTTGGGAAAGTGATCAATTTGACTATTATGACATAATGTATGACATGTAAGAGAGATATAATATGTGCAATATGTACAAGAGGAGTTATTATTCCAAGTTTATTGACCATGACTATGAGGGTAATACATTTTTATACAATTCATGGTTTGGACTCATAGTTGTAGATATCGTTTGGAGGTTTCTAATTTCCAAATTTTCTATTTATTAGGGAATGGGATAGAAGTTTCTAAATTTACTTTACAAGTTCTCTTAGGTTGTCAAATTATTTTCAAAAGGAAAATTGCTTCTATTCATGTGCACTCTTATGTGATTAACACAAGCTTAGGTCTCTTTGAAAATGGACTTATTTTGTGCAAGGGTTTCTTTGCATATATCTGGTATTCATATGGTTTACATGTTTTATATTTATTTCTCCATTGGTGCACTAATCTTGTGAAGGCAAATAAACACAACAATGGTGATATGTTCATCACAAAACAAGAAATTACACAAAAGCTCCAAATTTCCTTAGAGAAGAAGTAGGAGGGCATCAATATATAGATATTCAAAATAGAGGTTACATTATGGCACACAACCATATTCACCAATAACCCAACTACAATATTTATGATGCACAACATTATTTATGATAGACACTAAAGTCAAGAAAGGTTGCTCCAATGGGCATTATTGCTATCATTCTCCCCCATAATGACCATTGGGAGGAACATGAAGTAGATCTTTGAGTGTCTCAAACGTTTAACAATCTAGAGGCTTCGTGAAGATATCTGCTATCTGATCCTCTGTACTACATTACATAATCTCGATCAATCCCTGTTGAGCCAACTCTCTAATGAAGTGATGTTAACTCTCAATATGTTTGGTCCTACTATGAAATAATGGATTCTTAGTCATTTGTATAGAAATCTTGCTGTCACAATACAACAAAGTAGGTCCATTTTGTATCTGATGTAAATCCTTCAATAGTCGTCTCAACCACACTGTTTAGCATGCTACAAATGTTGCAGTTTTATACTCTGCCGCTATTATAGAAAGTGATACGGTAGGTTATTTCTTGGACTTCCAAGAGAATACTACAGAACCAAGACTAAAAGTATAACCAGAATTAGATTTTCCAATTGGAAAGCTAACCCCGTGTTGTTTTCCAATAACACATTCTTCACAAACTTGTTTTGTATTTTCAATAAAAGGTAGACCTCCAACCATTTTTAATCTCTTGAGTAAAATTAACCTACTAAAACTGAGGTGACCATATCTTTGGTGCCAAATTTTACTTTCATTCATTTCACTAGACCTCAATGCTTGGTTTTTGTGAGTGAAATGAAGAGGAAACATCCTACCACTTGTCATCCTTGATCTTGCAACAACTGCATTCATTTTTAACTTGTCTCTTATTATGCACTCATTCTCATCAAGAGTCACTTGATAATTTTGTTCTATCATTTGTCCAATAGACAATAAATTCTTTTTTAGTGTTGGGACACATAGTGTTTCATTGATATGTTTAACTTCACCATATTTTGTTGTAACTGCAATTGTACCTTTACCTTTGCTTCCATGAGATTGATTATCTCCTAGTACTACTGTACTTTGATGTTTTTCATCCAAATTGACAAATAAATTCTCATTAGATGTCATATGTGAAGAAAATTTAGAATCAATATACCATACATTATTTTTAGTGGCATTTGCATTAAAGCAAGCAAGAAAGAAATTTTGTTTATTTTCAACAATACTATGAGCATTTATTTTTCTTGTTTCACCTTGTTTAATCCAACATTCTGATGCATAGTGTCCAAACTTATTTCAATTAAATTATTGGATATTCTTTTTATCATCATCTCCCCCATTGTTTCTACCTCTTCCTCTTCCTATTCATCTGAAGTTGCTACTTCTTCCTCTAAAACTATTACCTCTTCCTCTAAAATTGATAGATTCACCTTTGTATTCATTTTTATTTTGATTCCTAAAAAATGTGTTTATTTTTCCTCTCATGCTTGCTTTAGAGGAAAATGTTTGTTTAGACCTTCATCATTAATTTTCATCCTTTCTTCAACAATTAACAATATTCCACTTGGTTCATCTATGTGTATACTTGTGAGATCTTTGGAAATCTCAATTGTAGAAACCACACCATCAAATTCAGAAATCAAACTCCTTAAAAATTTCTTAATGACATGCTTTTCATCCACAGGTTCTCCTAGAAATTTCATTTGACTAACTAGGCCTTCTACCTTTGTTAGAAAGTCATTTACACATTCACTATTTGACCATTTTTATATTTTCAAAGAAATTCCTCATTGTCTGTAATTTTGCAGTTTGTGCACCTTGATAAGCATTATTCAATATTTGCCATACTTGATGAGAATGAATAGCACCACTTATCCTAGGAAAAATTTCTTGATTAATTTCACCTTGAATTAGAAATAGAGCCTCATTATCTTTCTTGATATTAGCTTTATACTCCCTTTTTTGTCAATCATTTAATGCATTAAATGCAGTTTATCTAGTTCTACATACCCTACTTGTACAATTTCCCACAAATTTTTGAATTTGAGTAGGGTTTTCATCCTAGTACACCAATATGTAAAGTTGTCTCATTCAAATACATAAATTAGCATGTTAGACATAACATTTCCTACCATATTTGTCATAAAAAAGACGTGCACAAAGATGCAAAAGTTCAACACAAGTTCCAGAGAGATCTTTGCAAACAGATACTCCCCCTTTGTCCTTTCAAATAGGACCCACACACAAAAATAATTTTATATTATATATTTTTGGAGATTAAGTGTCGGTTTCAATCGATAATGCACTTAGTTACACAATATTCACTTTACAAAAAAAATAGTTTAATAACCGTCTAAAAAAAATCTTATTCCTCAATATATCACTTTCTCATATTACTATGTAAGAAAGATTTCAGAATAAAATATTACAATTCAAATCATACTCTAAATTTTCTATAAGAACCTACTTTTCATATTCCTTATGGCTTTTAAATTCTTCCTAAGATAGATCATAAGAAGGGAGGGCAAGTTTTTCAAAAAACAAATATGAAGACTTTCACATAGACTTAAAAACTATAGTGCCTAAAATCCTCTTAGACTTCTGCTTGGAAATCAAAAAGAGGAAAAATTTAACACACAGTTTTCTCCTCTCCAATCTACAATGTGCCTCTTGACATGGACAAATTTCAACGCTACCTCTTTCAAACAACTTTAAACTTAAAAAAAAAAACACCTCTTTCAAACACTCGTTTCCACTTTGTCAACTTGGACGCCTCCTTCACACGGACCTCCTTTCAACCTACAGACAACACAAAACACTTACAACAAATTCCTTTGACTAAGAGAATATCTGAGGGATTGCAATCTTCAATAAACACTTCTTGAGCTTCAGTCCAACAATCTTCTTTTATATATGCAACTATTTGATCTCTTTTAGATCTCTTATGATAATTGATGGATTTTTCTTGAACTGGCTCTGATACTAGATGAAGGCAAATAAACACAACAATGGTGATCTGTTGATCACAAAATAAGCAATTACACAAAAGCTCCAAATTGTGTTAGAGAAGAAGAGGCAGGGCATCAATATATATATATTCAAAATAGAGGTAACATTATGGCACACAACCATATTCACCAATAACCCAACTATAATAGTTATCATGCACAACAACATTATTTATGATAGACACTAAGGTCAAGAAAGGCTGCTCCAATGGGTATTATTGTTCTCATCTTGTTGGCTTAATCACTTTCTTAATTAGATTCAATATTTTATATTAGAGCTATGACTTAATTTTAGAAGCTTGGTACATACCTTTCTTTTAATGTTATGTTTTTTTTGTGTTTGTAGTAGGAGTACTTTGTTTAGTGATTTGCAAACATGAGTGTGGTTACAGAAGCCATGTGGCAAGCACATCTAGTTCAAAAATTAATAAGCTCATAGATATGGAAACTAAATATGGAGGATCTCTTGGATAAAAGAGATCGATGGAGGGCTGTGATAAAAAAGGAAAGGCCTATTGGGCTATTAAATGAAGACTAGAAGAATCTTGACAACAAATCTTTAGGAACAATATCACTATGTCTCTCCAATTTCATCCTTTGGAACATGTCTCTCAAGAGTACGACATATTATATATGGAGAAGAATAGGTGAAATCTACCAAACTAAGAGTCTTTTAAATATAATTTATATTCCTTTAAAATGAAGGAAGGAGAATCTATCTAGTTGTTCACTAAAATTATTTTAATTCATTTAGGAAGTATAAATGCTAAATTTGATGATTATAAATGTATTTTGGTGCTTTTCTTTTTACCTAAATCTTGAGAGAACATAATAGTTTTAATTGGTGGTGGTATTGTTGAGATTAAGGTGGATGCCTTTGTTGCTAATTTTCTCAACAAAGAATTACATAAACATACATGGACAAGGGTTCTAAGGATGAAATACATGTTTGAGGTTGACCCAATTAAAAATGTGGTAAGGAAAAGGGGGATAAAGAGAGTTCTAAGCCAAAAGAATGACCTAAAACCTCTAATAAGAGTAGAGTGAGAATTTGGAATTATGGGAAGCAAGGCCATGTAAATAAGTAATATAAATAGAAGATGAATTATTTTGAACATTCCTTTGATGATAAATCTCTAATGATGAAAATAATGATTTATTCATAAATAAGCTAATAGTGTTATTAATGATTGATGGTTGATTGATTTAGGTGCATTATATCATGAATTATTGAAGGAGGGTGGGTGTAGGATCATCATGAGCCAAACAATGGAAATGGGAAAAATATCCATATTTACTTAACCAAAATATATCACATCTCCATTGTCTATTGCCTCTCTTGAAAATGTATATATTGAGGCACATTCGAGCATCCATTTCATCACTAATTTTTGAGATAATTTTATGATGTCAAAATAGTTACCTTTTGTTTAAGAGTGTCCACATTCTAACCATCATTGGAGAAAATCAAGTCTATAATGGAGTTCTTTGGTAAATTTTCTTTGATTGTTTATGTTATTGCTTTGTTTGAATTCCTTTGTTGAGTTATATTTGAGGTTTTGTATTGATTTGAATAGAAATTTCCATTCTTGTTTTCTTTCATCTTGTATTTAAAATTGGAGCATTACATTTTGGAAAATTTGTTCGAAAGTTTATCCGTTATCTAACTATATTGTGTTTTTTTGCTTTGTTGTACTTTTTAGCTAAGAGGTTTTTACAAGTTCTTGCTTCATTTTTAGTGGATTCAAGGATTGATTTTTATAGGTACTTCTAGGGGTGAAGTTGAATACATAGTCACATACAAAGTAGCTGATAAACAAAATTTACATATAATAAGTTTTTTCTCACATGATTAAATTGTGTTTTTTTGTATAGCTCCTTGATTTTTATTATACAAAATTTTATACCACTATACATAATGTGTATGGTCATACAGTTTGTATCGTATTGTATAGAAATAATCTTTTATGCTTGCACCAAAAGGTATATACAATAAAAGAGGAAAATTTAAGTGTTGTAGGCATATACTCACTAAAAATATCCTTATATACTCATTGAGCATACACCTAAATAATTTTACTACTAAAACTATTTAATGTATTCATTGTATATCTATGAATTTATCATGCCTAACATTTCCTTAAGTTTAGTTTGCATGTTCTTGTACTTTTGTAGGGTACATGATATATACATAATTGTATATATCCACGAACCTATGTATACTACATAGTTGTTCCATTTAAAACTACCTGTATCAATGAAATACCGAGGTTTCTCATTCAAATCTACCCTTATAACACTTAAACCACTTATACAACCATAGATACCATAAGTTTTATATTAAAATTAGCATTATTGGGCCCACAAACCCATGTGTTTTTAGTTGTAAACCATACTTTTCTCAATATATAGTAAGATTTTTGACACTCTAGTTGGCTCATCATCACATTCCTAGTCACACTAATTCTCTAAGTTGAATGCAACATTGGGTAACACCCACCTAATTTTAAGATACTTGTCATGAATTTTGACCTATCACCAAGTATGTCAAGGTCATTTATTTTGTCACTAGATATACAACCATGCGAATGGATGCTTAATTCTTAAGGTACAGTTTTATTATCATGTAGAGGTGCAAGTGCTTGAATATCTTCCAATTTTTCTTTAATAGTTTGGGAATTACTGTACACCTATATTTATTTTGTAGAATTTAATATTGACTATGTGAAAGGTGTTAACACTTGTAACCTTCTATTTTGTGTGCCTTTATATGGGTTAGTGTCCCTTCCAAAGAGTGGATACATGGAATTATGCTCACTCAAGATACGAGTCACATGGGCTTCAAGCCTCTAGTTCTTACCAACCCGTAGGGACTTAATTCTACTACCTAGGTGCTTAAGACCTCAATGCCCAACCATGATCACATGGTTGATTGAGGGCTAATCCATAGGTGGCTAAGGCATTCCACACTCCATTATTTTTTTCTAAAAAGTACATGCCACTCAAATTCACATAATTTTTTTTATATTTCTAATTAAATCTTTTGAGTTTGACAATTGTTGGAATATCTACTTGGAGCTCGACATAGTGGAAAAGGTAATTTTTTAGATTTCCCTCCATTTATTTTTGTGTCCACTCATGGAATAGTTTAGTTTCATGCATAAAATCAAATAATGTGGATCAATATTGAACCCAGGGGATGCAACACAAAATCCTAAGACCACATGGAATCTAACACATTCAATTAACTAAGGAAAATCAATTTATGTACTATAGAAAATGGATTTTTCATGACATTAGTTACATTATTCGATCGTTAGTATAGAACTAAGTACCCTATCCTCTCATTTAAATAGATATCACTTATTGCTATTCATTTACTAACCCAACTGATTTAATCTAAGATATTGTTTTCTTATTCGTCAAATCACGCCTATTTAATTTTCCTAGATTATTTATGTTTAAAACTAATGTATCTATTTATATTTTTTATGAACATGGTCCATTTTCTTATATTCAACCTCGAGTTTCACCTTAGGATTTTACGTTAGGTCTTCCTAGAATATAATTTATCCTGTCATTTTAGATTTTTTGGGGTTTGCATCAACTTTTCTTTGCATATTTTTATCATACTTTGACTATACATAGTGATGCATACCTTTGATCCTACCCACCTACTCTCGGATAATTCACCATGTCACAACTATTATTAAATTACTCCTTGGTTGATATGCATGACATGTTATTATGTTTTTTGACACGTGATCTTTATATCCTTGATACTCATGATATTTTATGCTATCTAGATGAGCCTAACAATTTTGTAATATAAATGGTGAATGTTTGTAAACATTTGACTCGTTTTATTTTCTTTACACTTCTTTCATAGATTCACCACATGTTCTCATTGTAAATATTAATATCAGCAAGAGAATGGAATGTTCCTTTAAACAACTAGCTTTGTCCCCTAATCTATGAATGAACTTCAAAGGACTATGATACTATTGATCAACTTAAGGAAACACAAGCTAGGATATCACTTTGGTATCTATCATGCACATTACCATTCTATATGATATCATGAAAGACCTTTGAAAATGATAAAAATTAAAATCTAACACTCTTGAACAATATGTAAATTGAATAGATTTAAAATAAGTAGTCTCGAGTTACTTCATTTTATGATGTATAACTCCATGTGATTTAATTATTATGCTAAAATGTTACATTTAAACAATGACAAATATGACAAGTGGAAAATTAAATTATCCCTAGTTCACAATTCCTTGGTTTGAAAATATATGAATGCCTCATATTCTGCTATGTTATTTGTGGAAGGAAAGTCAATGTGAATGTTTTTGGGATGATATCACCTTGGGTGGTGATTGAATTTTTTGCATACGTTTATATTCGTAAAAAGATTTTTATGATAATATACTTTGTTAGCTTATATATTCCTACAATTAGAGTAAAAGCAAACACCAAAATGGCAATGGCTAACACAAGGTTTATGGGGAAAATAGATCTTCAATGGAGAAAGGCCTACAAGGTTGAGTAAAAATAGCATGGTTTAAGAATCTAGAACACTCAATTGGGTTATAAATAGAATAGGTGGAAATGAGTCATTTTTTTAGTAAATTAGTGTATTCCTCACCAAATTAGTTGTTAATATGCATATTGGTAATTTTTTGGGGTCGAACAAAGTTAGGAACAATAGGGGGATCAAATTAATAGCTTAAAAAGATAAAGTAAAATGGTCAATAAGAGGAGGGGGAGAATAAAATTTTAAGGCCCATAATTTCTAGCGAAAATTCCAATTATAATGATATAGTTCATAGTTGAAGATCCACAAACATAAGAGAAGCATTTGAAGCCATCAAAGCACAAAAAATGGTTAGTACCATTGAATATTACCAATCCATGTGTGCTCCCAAAACTATTCAGGTGCTTCCCATATGAGGAAACTTTCTTATATGATGAATTATGTTGAAGGCCTTCACTATTTTTTTCCACTTATTGATTCATCATACAATATAAGTAGATGAAATACCTAAAGGAATACATGCACATGGTGTGATAAATGAAACCACTTATCAAAAGGATATCATCAAGAAAGGTAAATCTTCTTATTTTTAGTCATATATCCCCAAATGGAGTCATAAATGTTTAAATTGCATATGGAAAATACATGAAATTCTATCAAATCCCTTAGGGACAATGTGGTGTTTTGTCCTATGCATCAATATCCAAGAGTACCCTAAGAAAGTAGGAAGTGGTTTGTCGTTAGTATCGTGAGTTTCTATGAATAAGATCATGTTTAAATTATGGATTATATATTTTATAGAACATATTACAAAGAATATTAAACCACTAAAATTTAAAACTACAACTAAAAGAGAATGTTTTGGTCTTAAGGCCCAGTGTCACAAGGAAGATGATGAAAATCTAGGAGGTCGTGGTTTTACACCCTTAATATTAGTGTATGTTGGGTTATGAATGGTCAGCTTGTGGCTATCTTATCTCCTAATTAAGTCATGTTATCATTATTATATTATCATTTAGTTATTTAGGTCAACCTAGGGCTTATATAGGGTTATCTAAGTCAGCCTAGGTGATATCCTAGGCATAAATAGGTATATATAAGAGGTTGTGAGTCTTATTTCATCATCATATTATGAATTGTTTCTCATTGGAGATATTTGGAGGTTTTCCCCCTCGAAGTGGCTTGTTATTCTTAGTTATTACCAAGTATTTGGGCTCTAGGAAAATGCATCGCCAACAATTCATCGAAGGAAAATTCTCCACCAGCAATTCACCGCCATGGAAAATTCACCGACGAAAATTCATCGCTAAGTAAAATTCACCTTGGTGAAAAATTAACCACATTAATATTTTTTAATATATATTTCAAAAACTTTGATTTTATTAAAAATATTAATGAGGTTAGGCCCGTTAAGGGGCCTAGTTGGGTTAATACAACTTCTAAGGGGCCAGTGGAGGTTAGTTGGGAAAAGTCGATGGAGGGGTGGTGGAAATTAAATTTTGATGGGGCTTCAAAAGGGAACCTCGAACCATCAAGAGCAGGATTTATTGTGTGATATTGGAGAGGAAATGTATTGGCTCTGGGAGGAAAGAAGCTAGAGGAAGGGACTAATAATATAGTTGAAGCTTTAGTAGCGTTAATGGTAGTGAGGCTTGGTAAAAAATTAGGGGCTTCGAAAGTACATTTGGAGGGTGATTCTCTTATAATTATTCAAGCAGTGATGAAAGGGAATAATGGAGCATGGCATCTGCAGAATGTAATTGGAAAAATTAAAGAAGAACTGGCAGCTTTTGATGACTTCAAAATAAGCCATGTTAGGAGAGTGGCCAATGTAGAGGCAAATACATTATTGAAGTGGGAAAATTTCGTTTGAAGAAATTGGTGAAATGAGAATTGAAGATTTTAGACATGTAGTTTTAGAGGAGGTAGCCCGATGGGAGATGGTATGTGTGCAAAATTTAATGCAAGGAGTATTTGAATATTTCCCAAATCATGAAGTGAATGAGGGAATGTATGTAGAGTGGGGTGGTGGCATTGATCGTACGCCAAACATTAATGGCGAAGTATGCGGCTTAATGGTTATTACTCTCTCGAGGCATCTCTTTCTCGATACTTCCTTCATTGTGGAAGCAAAAAAATGCATACAAGGTGAACATGAGGTGGTGACACTATAGTTGCAAAGGAGATGGAGGCATATTTTTTCGCTCAATACAAGGAAACAACTCTCCCTATTTTATGGTGAAGCATCGACAAAGAGGCTGAAAGGATTGTTCCTTTACAGCAATGAGAGGTTAGTGAATTCAATGCAAATAATTTTGGGTGAAGGATTTGGAGACCTCAAACATAGATATAGGACAAATATGGATATTTACTCGCTGATAATGGCTTGGGGCTTAGATTTGGGCAAGTCGACAGAAGTAGTGAAAGGGGTCATGAAAGCACTGGTACATGAAGATTTTTTGGAGGACATGGACACAATTCTAGAATGGTCAACACCAGGAGTAGGAATAGACATAAGTGAGGGAATTGAAGATGTAGAGGATGAAGAGGTCAAAAGGTGTGTGCCCTTTGTGAAATGGTCAAAAGGAAGGCGTAAATCTAGATGGAGAGAAGAGGCAACACATGGTTGGAAGGATTTAAAATTGTTTGTGGAATTGATGGAGGTTGAGCCAATTATAGCACAAGCACAAGCCAAGGAAAAGAGATTGGAGAAGAGGGACCTGTGACCTCGAAAAAACAAGAAGATGATTGGGATCAAAACAGAAGTGGCAAATGGTAGCTCGGCCGGAGCTTACCAGTAATCCAAATCCTCTGTTATAAATTTTGAATCTTTTTGGTTTTTTCCTGTTGCTTACATTGGTGTTAAACTTTGTGGGAATGCAAGGAAGTCGGTGTCTTTTTTGTAGAGTAGATAGAAATTAAGAAAAATAACTATGACTGTAATTTTGAGCGTTTGATTTTGATTTTGAAGTAGGTGGATGGGGTTTGGTTATGAAGTTATTGATGGTGAAATTTTAATTTTGGAGAAATGGGGTTACAGTAGATAAATTTTGGTGGTAGATGATTATTGGGGAAATCAAGTTGAAAATGTACTTTGAGTTATCTTTTCAATAAAAAAAAATTATTAACGGTAAAAAAATAATTAATGCGGTTAATTTTTTGCCACGATGAATTGTTGGCGGTGAATTTTACTTGGCGGTGAATTTTCCATGGCGGTGAATTGCTGGCGATGAATTTTCCTTCGGTGAATTGTTGGTGATGAATTTTTTGGATGCCAAGTATTTGTAGTATATTTCATATCATCTTCTTCTATTATGCAAGTTATTTCATTACAAGTGGTATTAGAGCATGATTTTGGCAACGTAGGGCAAGGCATTTTCTCAATATTGGAGGCGATTTTGGGGAGAGCATATCTTTCAAATTTTGGAGAATTTGTTTTCTTCTAATTTTTAAAGAATTTTGGAATACTATATTAAAGAAGATACAATCCATATTTCAGAGAAATTGGAGTAGAATTGAGCAAATTATTGCAGAATTAGGGTTTCTACATAATTTATTTGGAAGGTGCATATCTCTCAAATCTTGCCAAATTAGAGCCTGATTTTTAGTGGGTTTTTGAATACATAAAAAATGAGCCTATAGTACAATAATTGGATAAATTAAAGCATAAATTAGTGAGTTATTGGAAACTTAGGGTTTCCAAAAAATTCACTCTCAAGGTTGTAAATCTGCTAATTTCTTGGAGTTCTTTATGGGTAAGTTGTATTTTGGTCCTTATAAGTTACATTAGAAGTTTAAGAGAAATTAAGTTTCATTCGTGTGTATTTCAAAATTATTGTTTTCCACCATGACAGAGCCTATAACAAAGGGCAAAAAGAATGTTGTCACACCAAGGAAAACCCCTGATAAGGATGAGGTAACAATAGAGAATATTAATCCCAATAAGGAAATAAGTAAGGTCAAGGAAGACATTTCCTCAGTGAAGATGAAGATGTGTGGCCTAAGAGGATATATATCAGACATACAAAGCATGTTAAGCACCTATATGAATGGACCAAGAAAGGAGGTCTCAAGCAACCAAGGTGAAACATCCAGGTCAACTACTCTTGACCTAAATGTTAATACCCCTATGGGATCTAGGAATGTTTTTTCCAATGTGGATATGTGCAAGTTTGATGGCAAGGATCCTCTAGCATGGATAAACCAAATGGAGATTTTTTTTTAAGTACATAAAGTCCCAAATGGATAAAAGGTCATGATGCCTTCCCTATATATAGACCAGATCAATTCATTTGGCATCGTTGGATTTGTACTCATCAAAGGAAAAATGGTCTCACTATCTCATGGTCAATTTTTACGGAGGAACTCCAAGCACAATATAACAATAGTGTGACATATAACTCTTCAACCAAATAGGTAAACTTCAACAAATAGGATTAGTTAACGATTATATTCAGAAATTCCAAAACCTATCCTTAAGATTGGATATAATTAAAGAGGATAACTTGAATGAATTATTCTTGGGTGGTCTCAAGGATCACATTCAACATGAGGTATGCATGTTTAGTCCTAGCTCCATAAATGAGTCTTTTATATTAGCACGCAGGGTAGAGAAGTATTTGATTCCTAAGAAGCAAGGGGCTAATGTGAAAAAAGAGAAAGGATATTCAACACCTTCTCTTCCTCAATGGGTGATCCCACAATACTTGTTTACAATTTCGTTGAGGAAGGAAAAGTGCAAAAATGCTCCCATGAAAAAAAATTGGTTTTTAGGGGTTCACATGAACTAAGGTGTTTGTATGGACCTAAAAAGGGGTTCGTATGGACCCCCTTTGAGCAAACCCTATTTAATGATGGGACCCACTTTTTTACACATTTTTTAAAATGAATACAAAGGAAAATTCAAAAAAGGGGGGTTCGCTCGAAGGGGGGGTCCATACGAACCCCCCCTTTTCCCCCTTCCCCTCCTCTTCTAAGAAATCTCTACAAAATTTTGCCTTTCAAAGCTCTAGTTGAGGATGAAAATGGAGGAGATTTCACAAAGCCAACTAGATGATGGTAGTCCTCGGAATGAGCTATCCATCGAATATAATTTTAATATGTTTTGGTTTTCTTTGTATTTTTTAGTTTGATTAAACATAGGTTTTTCATTGAAAATCAAGCTCTGTGTTCTACACATGTGGGAAAATAGTAGATTATCAAAAATAAATTTTGAAAAATATCAGTGCACTAGATATTGATGTCCCTAATCCAATAGAAAAAAAAATTGACAAAAACAAAAAAAGTTATGTTTTAGCCAGTAAATCATGTCTAAATTGTAACTAGTTTGAGTTTGAAACTTAATTAAGAAAAAAATATTTAATGAAATGCAATGAAACCAATTCCATGCACTAGATATCATAGTTACAAATCTAAATTTGAAGAAATTAGAATTTCATCCTTTCTAGAAAACATTTATGTGTTAGCCAGTAACATCACTCATTAAAAATGGTGTTTACTATTAAAAACTAGTTTTTGAAGGAGATGGAAAAAAGAAGTGCAATCTAATTCCAAAAAAAATGAAAAAAATATATTTAGAATCTACAGACAAAATGTCACAAATTACTAGTTTGCATCATCTTCAAATTTCTCACGTTTTAGCCGCTATAGGTGCCCGAAAGTGAAGATTTAGTTAAAAAAATTCATTTCGATGTCAAGTTTGGCCAAAAATTGTAAACCAGTATAGTCGAGGACACAAATGTAGTGAAAATAAATTATTCTATATTGAAGGTCCAAGTGAGGAAGAAGAGGAGGAACCCATATTAGAGGATGAAAGGCGGTCAAATGAGGAGTCACATGATTCCCAACCAATCATTTATTTTCATGCACTCTCAAGTTTTAGTGCTCCACAAACTCTCAATGTAGTGGGTTTCTTAAAGAAGCAGAAAGTAACAGTGTTGATCAACTCAAGTAG